>PVKA01042272.1:0-17516 GCA_004027165.1 Ctenomys sociabilis
AAAATGAAATTGTCCAAAACTTATTATAAAAACATATGGTTAAAGCATATACCTAAAAATATTAGTTATGGAAGAACAAATTTAAATAGCGTCTTATTCCATATTAGAAAGGATAAAAAGACCAAGTGTGTAAGAAACTAATTAAAGGACTGAAAGAAAAAGAAAAAGATCTATCCTCTTTGAATTTTATACTTAGCAAACATAACTTTGAAAACTAAAAGTAACATATTTTTTAGTTATACAGACTTGAAATATTTTAATACTTCCACATGTAGTATATAGATAATAACAAAGAGCATAATTCAAAAGGCATGAGAAGTTGTAGTATGCTCCTGGATAATAAAAAGCTCTCAAAGTGATAGTTATTCAGGACTACATGAAATATATTAGATGAACCCTCATTTAAAAGGTCATTGCAGATTTCTATGAAGCAATGCCAATGTTATGTTGGGTTATACACATGTTTTTTTATATATATGCGTGTGTGTGTGTGTGTATAAAAGACAGGGAAGAAGTAATATAAAATCAATAGAAAATAGAAATACTCTTTTTAAAGTTTCTAGTACTAGCAAAAGATATCATATGATGTCTTTTAGATAAATTATAATTCAAAGATTAAAGTATGAATCTTAAAAAAATTAAGATAAATTAAGAACATTAAATATTAATTAATTAAAAATTAAATGCTTCAAAACATTTGAACTAAGAAAAAGCCTTCATGATACTAAAGAAATGCAAATAATAAAACATAATATAATGCTGGAATGACAAATAAATGACCTTCACTTCTAACAGTTTGGGGATAGGATATTTCACAAAGTTCTAGTGTGCTGTGGACATAGATAATGACCATGACACTTACTGTGGCCAGGTGTCACTTGTGGGACTGAACTGCAGCTATTTCCTTGAAATCCATCCTGTAGTCCCATATGGAATCGTGACCCAAAGGGTGCAAGAGAAGTCCATTTGTAGAGTGTGCTAATGGAAATATTTTGCTGCTATACACAAAAGAATAATTGAAAGACTTCTATTGTATACCTCTTATTCTCCTGTGTTTGTTTGCCCTATTTGGTGGGTTCTTTCCATTCTCATTCATGGGGATGTGATCATTTTGCTCCCTCTCTGAAACATCATTTAGTACTCTGTGTAGGTTTGGCTTTGCCATCATGAAATTCTTCAGTTGTTCTTTGTCATGAAAGTGTTTTATTTCTCCATTATACTTGAAGCAGAGTTTTGCAGGGTATAATTTGTTGGAATTTGTTTTCTTGTAAGACTTGAAGTACTTTGCTCCATGCTCTTCTTGCCTTGATGGTTTGTGAAGAGAAGTCTGCTATTATTCTAATGGTTTTCCTTTAAATGTGATCTATTTCTTTTCTTTTGAGACTTTCAGTATACTGTTCCTATGCTGAGTTTCTGCGGTCTTGATTGTTATATGTCTGGGAGTGGTTTTAAATGGGTTGATGTTATTTGAAGTTCTATATGCTTCTGCTATTGAATGTCAGTCAGACTGTTGCCCCATATTTGGGAAGCTTTCTGCTATTACTTCTACCCATATTCTTTTTGTATCATCTGTATTGACTCCTTCCTTCTCATTGATGCCTATTTGTCTCACATCATTCATCTTTTCATCATCTTGCAGGTATTGAATTATTTTTTCCTGATTCCTAGTTATTTTTAAGAGATCTTTGCCTACTTTTTCACTAGCTGCAATGGTGTCTTTAAGGTCAGAGAGTCTATTTTCACTTTCACTCAAATGGATTTGCCAGCTTGTGATTGAGGTTTTAATTTCCTATATATTTCATACATTCTATTTCTTCCTATGTTGCTTATTCAGGGAATCCATCGTTTTTATATTCTGTGTCTTTTTTCTTTTTTATCAGTGTATTCTTTAGAAGAACTTAGTACTTCTTTGATTATAGTTATCACTACATTTTTTATTTCAGAAATTATTTCTGATCTGATTTCTTTACCTTTCTGCAGTTGTTTCTTTACTTCCAATGCTGCTATTTCAGAGATTTCAGGTGTGTGATTTCCAATGTCCTCTATGCTAGTGTCTTCTGCTTTTGTACTGGGTGGACACAGGGCCTCAGATTACTTTTGTTCCTTCTCTTTCTCATTTTGTGTACCACTGACTTTTGACCTTTGGTGTGGAGCCTAGATAGTTATTACCTTAGCACCAGGTCTGGATCTAGGAAGTTCAGACTCCTCCAAGTGGGTGTGGCTTGGGTCTGGCTACTGTGCTCCACTTCTTCCTGCTGCAGCCTTGCAGGTGAACCCTTTGTGTCACACTGACAAGATGTTCTGCTCCTGAATCAGCTGGGTGGGTCTTTCCTGTAGCCTATTTGCAGGGAGTTCTGCTGAAGGGTTCCATGCTGGGCCTTGAGCTCTGTGTCCATTCAGCATACTGCGGCCCTGGGCAGTCTCACTCACATGCTGGGCCTGTGCTCTGGGTCGATTTAGGGTCTGGGGGCCTGGGTAGTCTCAATCACATGCTGGGCCCACACTCTTGGTTGCTTCATAGTCCAGCGACGCGGGCGGTCTCACTCACTGGGTCCAGAAATGTTTGTGATTAACCATGATTCTTTTAGAATTCTGACACAATGATGGTCCTGAATAAAGAGTAAATAATTCAACCACGAGGCCAAGTAAATTCAAAGCAAATATGAACTTAGTTTAAATTTTAAAAAAGGCTAAAAAAATTGTGCATATATTTGTGTGTGGTTGGGATGGAATATTTAGGTATGCTATGATATGTACAGAGAAAAGAAATTACAATATTCAAAGCAAAGAGTATACAAAGTAATACAAGATAAAACATATAATGTGCCTTATAAAAATAAAAAAGTATAGTAAAAGTACAGAGAGAATATACATACACAGTCATTTTGGTGATCTGCATAGCATATAGTCCTCCTTTTCCATCAAAGTGGCGAACACCTGAGAGTAACTAGTCATGGAGAGGTCTTTTTAAGAATTTATAACTGGGTTTGGTGGTGCATACTTGCAATATCAGGGTGCAGGGGGGTAACCCTGAGTTCTAGGCCAGCCTGTGCTACAAAGAGAGACTCTGGCCTTGCTCTCAGAAAGAAATTGTATATGCCTTGGATCAAAAATTATTATATTTTTGAAGATAATATAAACCTGGATATTGAATGATCAACTTGGTTATGAAATGGAGAAAATTTTTTCTTTTTTTTTTTTTTTTGAAAATTTTCTTTACAATGACATAATTGGAGTAGACTAGAGGGGAAAAAAAGCAGCAGCCAGGATCGTCATATATAAGAAGGCCCTGATTCCTTGGTTTTGTTGCAACGACACTTTCTTATTCTCCTTAATTTTTCTACAGTTTGCTTGAATTGGGATATCCAAAGGTTTGGAAATAATATATTATTTTACTGAAGAGGTCACATTTGAGCTGTACCTTTGAGAATTAAAAAAAATTCAGAATAGAATAAGGTCACAGTATAGTGAAATAAAAATAGCTTCCTAATTAAATTTTAGTAAATGTGGACAGCTGAGTGATAGACAAGGCTAGCAATATACAAGTAGTATAAAACAGCAAAATGGTTTTTGTCATTTTTTTCTTACATTCTGGTACAAGGTTTCACGATGCAGCTCAGACTTGTGGTGAATCTCTTGCTGAACCCTCCCCAGGACTGGAATTACAGGCGTGTGCAACCCAGCTTGACACATGGTACTGGGGATCAAACCCAGGTCCTTGTGCTTGCCAGGCAGGTACTTAGAACGTCAAGCTATCTTCCCAGCCCTGGGAAAGTTTTTAAGAAACAAACATAGATTGTCCAATAGAAGAAATTGAAATATAGAATAGAAAAAAAGAACAATGTATCTACTTTGAAACTAAAGGATAGACCACATCTAGAAAAACAGGAGAAATATCTAAGATATTAGTTAATATACTCATTGTCTTATAAAGTTAGTTTTGTTGCTTTGTTAAACAACTTTGTTGAGGTCATTAGTACAAATTTATGTATATAGTAATGTGTTTTTAATTTTATGAGAATGTTCAACTTGTCCTTCCTGTCACGAATGAACAACAGCTTTATAACTGACTTGTTACCATACCACATTAAAGGGATCTCAACTCTGTACAGTCTGCTATGGTCTTAGAAGTACAGCAAGGATTCTCCTTTGCTATTGGGTTCTCAGTGTTCTTCAAGGCTGAGCATTAGTTCTTGGACCTTTTCCCCAGAGCCTACGTCTGTGCCAGTGGTGGCCCTTCCACATCTGGGTGCACAGAAGCTGATTTCTTAGGTGATCATGATGAGCAGATTGCCCTCACTGAAATCCTGTAGCATAGATGAGTTGCTGAACTGTTGTGTGAAAAGCAGCATCCAACACTTAGTTAAATAAAATGAGACAAAAGTATTCTCATTAAAAATGAGATAGTCAGAAACAAGTACAAAACCTAGTTTCCAGAGCAGAGGCTTGCTAACGATAATTTCTGTCCACACTCTCTAAATACTATCATGATTAACGTGGAGGTGTGCTTTCTATGTGGAATGTAGGCAAGATACTGTGTCAGGAGTCACAAGGGTGGTTAAAGGATATGGGGACCTACTGGAACAATTCAGAAGGACAAGGCCTATGTGTGCAATTTATGGTCAACATTTATTAGAGTGAAAGTACACAAAGTAAAATAATAGAGGAAAAAAGGTAACAGCCTCCAGAGGAAACAAGCGATAAGCTTTCACATTCCTCCCCTGTGGATCACAGGAGACAAGCTTGGTATCCACCCAGTCATTGTTTCTGTATGTGAAGCACTTATCAGAGAAAACCATGTAAGTCTTTTTATTGGGAACCAGCTCATCATGTCTCAGAGTTACAGACTCTTACAGCAGAAGCATTTTGGCCTAATTATATGCTCATAATTTATGGAAAGTTATGCATCACTGGAAGGAAGGGATTAGCAATCCAGCTTCTGACACCAGCAAGGTCCAAGCCTGGGAGCAGGTCTGCTGTGAATAGCACTTCCAGGCGAGCTGTGTGAGGTTTGTGCCCTGTGCGCCTACACTCCTCTGGTGAATGGCATTGCAAACGTAGGAAAGAGTTAACATAAGGGAGCCGAGATAATGAGGGCTGTGTCCTTGAGTGCTGTCTTCCTTCATAAGCTTTGGAGTAAACATTGAAGTGATAACTGCTAATCTTCATAATAGGAAATTAAATATAAGCTAAAGCAACACAGACCTTAACATGCATTTTTAGGTTTACTTTGGGTGAGCAACAAGCTAAAATTTGATTTTTGCTGCAATGGAGAATGTCTTTAAGTGCATTTCAAAATTGTTAAGGACATTTTTAAAGGTTTTTGATACCTAGGTTTTTCTCTAGTTATGTTAGAATATTTTAAAACTTCCCAATTATTTATAGCTTGCAGCTACCAATAAGTATGGTTGTAAAGAAATTAAGTTCATGCTCTCCAGTTGCATCTACTAATCCATAAAAGGCTCAAGTTTATCTTTACAGCTGAGTAATGTTCCAGTGTACAAAAATATCACATCTTTTTTATCTATCAGATGACAGGCATTTGAGTTGTTTCCAAGATTTAGCTATCATAAATTATGATGCTATAAACATGGGTCTCATAAGTGAAATAGATCAGACTCATATATGTGAACATTGTATTGTGTCACTAGTGTGAGAATCAGAAAGAGGAAATGGGATTCAAACAGAAGTACAGGATTGTTGGGAGTCTGAGACCAGCATGGGCCTCAAAGTGAGCACAGCGTTAACCTGAATTGCAAGGTAAGAACTTTTTCCTAAAAGAACAAAAAAAAAAAAAAAAGACATACACATAAAAGAAGGAAAGGAAGAAAGAAAGAGAAAAAATAAAACCTGTGATGGGAAAAGGTAAAAGGAAGAAGGGAAAAATATAAATATATAATCACACAAAACGTTTCAGACAGACACACAGCTGAGTTATCTCAGTTCACCGAGGAGAAAGTGCTCTGCTTGTAATTTTCTACACAATGTTTCAAGCCCATAACATTTACCCAGAACCACAGTGAATGCAACAGTGTGCAACATGTTAATTAGTGTTACTCTCCTACCGCCTGTTGTGTAAATCTGTTCTATTGTTTGTATTTGTTTGCTTTACCTTGTATGTTTAAAACAAAGAACTAGTAAACATTTAAAAAGGAAATTAAATACATATTAACAACTGATGTTCAATAAGAAAAATTGTTGAGATTAGTGTTACTCCACAAAACACTTGAATATCTCTCCACCAGAAAAATTTTCTGAAGAGTCCATGTAGAAAAGATTGCTACAAAGATGCAAAGTTTCCTAAAGGATTTTTTTATTTTAATACAACACAAGCATGTATTAATAATTTTTTTAAAACTCTTCTATATAAACAAAACAAAACTTTATAACAAATGTATAAACCAGATGAAGTGGCGCACACCTGTCATATCAGGACTCAGGAGGCTGAGCCATGAGGACTGATGATAGTTTGAGGTTAGTCTGGGATATATAGTGAATGTAAGGCTAGTCTGAACTACTTTGCTAGACCTAGTCTCAAAAAGAAACATTTAAGAAAGCACGAGGAGAGAATAATTATAACATACTGCATCTCATGAGCTTAAAGGAATGGCTGAAATATTACTCAGAGTATAGCCACAAAAGAAAAGAAAGACACAGAGAAACAAATGAAAGGAAAAACTCTTTCAATTAAGAAAAAGAAACTAATAAATCATTATATATCTTAAAATACTTTTTGATGTTTTATTGTTTCTGTTGTTGGTTTTGTTATTCTTTTCTGAAATAGGATCTCAGTATTTAGTGCATACTGGCATTGAACATACTGGCGTTACAGACATGTACCACCATGTCAGACCTCTTCAAATATTTATGAAAGAATTTAGGGTATTTGAATTTCCCCCTACTTCCTAATTATCTATCTTCTATTTCTCTATTTCTATTTCTGTTTATATATATTTCTCTATCTTACTCTCTCTCCTCTTTCTCTCCCTCCCTTCGTTCCTCCCCTCCTCCCTCCTTTCCTCCCTTGCTCTTTATCTATTTTTTAGATTCTCAATGGGGTGTTTATTTTTCAGGGAGATTTTGAGTTCTTTATATAGTCTAGATATTAGTTCTCTGTCTGAAAAATAACTGGCAATTGTTCCCACTTCTCTAACTTGGTGCTTGTTTCTTTTGCTATGCAGAAAATTTTAAACTTCATATGATTCCATTTGTTGGTTCTTGGTGTTATTCCTCGGGCTCTGTTTGGAAACTCTTGCCTACACCAGTGCTTTCAAGAGCTGACCCTATTTTACTTTCCAGCAGATTATGTGTTTCTATTTTAATATTTACATCTTTGATTCATTTTGATTTTAGTTTAGTGCAAAGTCATATATGTGTGTATAGACAAAATTTACCGCTCATGGATATGCAATTTTGCCAGCCCCGTTCATAAAAGAGCCTGTGTTTGTTCCAGGATATCTTTGTCATGTTAGCTGGTGATCAAAGAGCTGAATGTGTTGGGGGTACTTCTGCTTCGTTTTCCCCTTCCACTGCTTCTATGCCTGATGCACTGATCACGTGCCTTCATAGTTGGCATTATGATATCTTTTGTTTTGCTTTCATTACCCAGGAATTCTCTTGCTACTTATTGATCTATTGGAATCTTAGGATTGTTTCTCAAAGCTTGTAAGAAATGGTGTAGTTTTATTATTGGGAATGCATTGAAACTGTGCTATGGAAGAATTCTGAATTCTTTATTAATAGCTTACTTGGAAATTTCATTAGTTCTTTAGAAGTCCTGTCATAGGACTCAATGAATATAACATTATAAGTGAATTTTGACTTCAGAAACAAAATTGACTAATGTCAGTAATCATTTTCAGTCAACAAATCAATCTGCAATTGGTGGCAATGTAAATTTCCTAATCCTAATATACACCTTTGTTATCATTACACTTTTGTGAATTTTACATAATTAGGCCTGAGGAGATAGCTCAGCTGTCTAAGAACTTGTCTAGCAAACTCAGGGACCCAAGTATGTCCTTACTACCACATGCTACATCAGTTCTAGAACCCAGGTGCACCACGCTGGCCAAGAAAACCTGAAGTGGTGGCGCATGCCTGTAATCCCAACGCTGGGAAGACTGACAGGAAGATCACTATGGGTCTGAGCTGCATAATGAGATGTGATAAATAAATAAATAAATAAATTTAAAGAAATTAAGTATAGACAGATAGCTAAGTAATGGTATTAATGCTTTATTTTGGTTTATAGAAAGGAACAGTTAATGCTTAATGTTTTTGATAAATTTTGTATGTTTAATTTGGTAATCCAAACAGCTATTTTGAAGACAGTAATATGCATTGTAACAACCATTGTTGAATTCCTCTCACCTTATTTTTTTGAGATTCCATATTGTTTCTAATTTTTTATTATTTTTATTCCCTTTATGATAAAAATATTAGAGTCCCCAGTACAGCTCAGTGGACTAAGCGCTTGCTTAGGTAAGCGGGCCAGGCTTCGTTCCCTGGCTCTACGTGCTATGCCAGCCCTGTCCCTGGGCACACTAAGCCCAAGATGGGGTCCAGGCATGGTGGCACCCACCTGTACTCCCAGCACTAGGGAGTCAGAAATCAGGAGGATCACTGTAGGTCTGGGCTGCGTAGTGACACCCTGAACCAAAAAAAGAAAAAGAATTACAAAAACAAATTTTAAAATGATGACTTTTTAATTATATTAGTAAATAATTATTGATGCCTACCTTGGTGAGACATTCATTTATTTATTAAATATTTAAATATTAACTAATGACTCTGTAAAAGTCAGCACCTCCTGCCAAAAAGGTGCTCACAAGCTGATGATTTTCTTAATCAAGTACTGATCTCCCTGTTAAGCCCACACTCATGGAAATGATACATTTTTCCTTGGTATAATATCTTGTAATTTGTGTTTGACTACTCAAAAGAGAGATTATTTCCAATTAGTGTTTCATCCTGTCCTTCTCTAAATTCAGTTATCATAAAAATGTTCACATTTGTCTCTAGGGCCTCCCTCATCAGTACTGAGAAAAGAAATGCTAAAAGTGCTTCAGCAAATTGAATAAAAAGATGCTAATTAATGTTATGAGTGCTAATTATTACTTAGATGATTTTTCTTAACTAATTAAATGAAAAGCTGTGAAGTTAGGGTTAATATTTATCCTATGTAGCTTCCTAACTGTAAAGTTGTATTTTATTAACATTTGCACACTTTTAACTTTGCTTTATTTTCATTCTATTTTCTTTTAGCCACAATCATTTTATAGTTCTCCAAATCAGCCTACAGGAAACAAAAGAACCACTCCCCTTGCCCAGTCAGTCTTCATGATAATCATCAGAGGAAGAGGCTTTCCAAATCAAAATTTTCAACGTTCTGCATTTTATGCATCTAAATATTTAGAAAATGGCCTTTAAATAAAGACACATCATAAATGAAGCTTATGAAGTGTTTCTCTCAGAGAAGCTATTACTCATTTTCCTGATTAATGTCCTTTCAGTGTTCTTCATTTCAACTGGAAAATCTGTTGTACATAGTTTTATTAACTGTGCACATGCTCTGTGATTTCTCAATCACTGTTAAATTTGTCTATCTCCATCTCTCCCATTTCATTCTATATTTTTCTGTTCTTATCTCAAGATACCTGATACTATCCAATGGAAGATCATTTAGGAACTTGTAAGGCAGCATGAGGATGGGAGGGAAAGGAATACACAAAGTTTTCCTAGACAGTCAGGACACTGGTGTGAGCAATGGCTTGGCCATGTGCCTGCCTGCCTTAGGCCCTCGTGGGTCAAAGATCTCAACACCTCCCATCGTGCTCCCAGGGAATCAAACACCAGAACAGTTGGACAACTAACCACGTGCAATTCTTTGCCTCTTTTGCCTCCCCTAATTTCTATATTTTTTTAAGATTTTTCTCCTTCTGGTAGTAACTTTAATAACTTAGTTTTAAGTATTGAATATCATCATCATTATTGTAAGTAGTTAATATATTACTGTCTTAATAATATTCAGCATGGTTGTCACTTTGCTGTACTTTATTATGTTTGTGAGATCAACTATGTGTACAACTTACTGTGTTACTTAAGAAATTCTTTATTTTTATATAAGTTAATATTAAGACTTAAGGGACTATGCATAGAAGAATGAACATTTTATCATGTTCTTTGCCAAACAGGAAAGATGGCGTGTAAAAAATATAATAAAAAGAGTAAGACATAAAGATGTTGGCCTAATGTGCTTGGGTGCATCTCAGTGATACAGTAAAGAAGCCTGGGATTTGATGCTCAGCACAAGAAGCTTCTCATCTGTGAATTCATAATAACAAGCCTAGAATGTAAACACATGTAAGACAATATGCAATTGATTTATAATATAAATCCTAACAACTATGTCATCCTCATTTTGTATTCTATCCGAGTCATCACACAAACAACAGTCCCTGCCATGTATCACACTTGATTTGTTGAGTTAATATGTGTGAAGAAAAAAGAAATTATAGTGTTCCTCAAAATATATTTGCTCTTTTTTCTTTTGTTGTGTGTGAGATCTAAATGCTCTTTATAAAGCTTGCCTCTTGGTTATTCAACAACAAACACAAAACTCAGCTTCACTAAAAGAATGATCTAGGTAGGTGTGTTTATGTGTTTGCAGAAAAAGGAAGGCACAAAGGGTTTGCTTTTCCTTGAAATGTAAGGTAGAAAAGACTTGATATAATTTACCAGAATTTGAAATGACTTCAAAGCTTGATAAAAATGTAAAGTATATTGCAAGTAAAAGAATTTGATCAATAACTGTAACTATGATGTCTATTGAGGCCATGTAATTAATATAATCATATTACTCTATCAAAAATGACTTGAAGCACACAAGAAGACATAACTATACGTGCTTTAATGACATTAGAAATATTGCTAATTTGAGGAAGTCTCAGGATTTGACTCTTGTAAATGTCATAGTTTTGCTATTTTGTTTAAAATTAAGCTAATCTATTATATTGGTTTTTTTATAAACACATAGTAGAAATTTAACTTTTATATATATTTAAGATATATGTCATTTAAATCAAGCCCCACAGTACTTCTTCATTTTTATAATAATATTTTCTGTGTAGGTATAAGAATATTTGATGGCATAATGTGCAGAATATATAGCCTGCTATGTTTGTAGTGGAGCAATAGTTGATATGTAAAAATAGGTAATTCAAATGAAAAATCCTAGTTGATATTATACAGAAAGGTTTATAACACAAAATATTTAAAAGAAATTTTCAAATTCCTGAAATTATGAAGTGAAAACAGATTCAGAATGACATGACACAATGCTTAATTAAATTGACATTCGCCGAGTTGCTATTTTGTGTATCTAAGTAACTGATATTGTCTTTGTCCTACAACATGAAAATAAATCACATTTTGAGTTCATAGGGAGATTCTCAGATTTCATCATTTATATAATGAATGTACTTGGAATCTATATAGAATTTTGAATACTATACTTCTATATGATAAGAAGGTTAAAATGGTACACACATAATATTTTTAGAATATCTTTTCTCTTACAAAATCTTTGTCCTGTTTTCACAAGGAGATGTACAATTCTACAGAAGCTATGATAAAATAGCTTGGTAGCTTTATTAAATCATTTGGTAGTTTCACTAAATCAGTTGGTAGTTTGATTTTGGCATCCATAATTCAACATGAAAAGTATGTTTGTAGTGCATTATTTTAAATCCTTGAGCTATACTTAAAAAAAAAGAATTGTTCATATAATTGAAAAGCTTGAATTATAAAAAAGAAAAATCTTCTAAACATAGTGAATGTACAGTTACTATGTCTGACAGTTTTAAAGATTGAGTAGAGTTAATATTCAACAAAAAGAGCTGCTTTGACCCAACTTAGTATTTATTTTCTTTGCTAAATATGCCTGTGTTAAAAAATATAACCTTATTGACTAATGCGCAGTGTTTTCTAGGAATTTTACTGATAGAAAATACTGAAAAAGAATCATCTAACTTGTCTTTGAATGAAATGAAACTTTTGTTAAATAGTTTAAATCTCAGTTGGCTGTGGCAATTCTTATTGTAGCCAGTGTTGATCTGAAAAGTGTTATATAGTTTATTAAGTAGTAGCCTGTTTGCTATATTTTCTAATTTTCATCATACTTACAGAGATTAGTTTTTCATCTCTGAAATTACCATTTTTTCTCAGAAAGGTATTTGCAACATCCTTTCCTGGTGGCCTACTAACTAGAAAATCATTTATAATTGTTGTGGATTCAAGCTAAGTAAATATTGAAATGTTTAAGAGAATATATATATATATATATATATATATATATATATATATATATATAGAGAGAGAGAGAGAGAGAGAGAATATATGACATATTTATGAGTATTTTGATTTTCTGAATTTATTTTAACAAGCTTTTATATAACTGTAAAATATAGGAAATACTTGACAAAAATGACTAATATCACACTTTGCCTGTGTTCTCACTATTTTTAGCAGATATAGAACACTGAATTGTTTACCAAGTAACTTCAGATTACCCAATCTGATATCTTGTAGTTTGTTATTTGAATAACAAACACAACGTACTGCTTTTCCCTCAAATTCTTGCCAAACTCAAATTCATAAAGAACTTTTCTAATTGTATTCTTTGTCTTGTAATTTTTAACAATTAACCAATTTTCTGCCTTTTCATTGACTCAGTTTTGTCTGTCTGGATGGCTTCCCATTTGGTAAGAAGGTTTTTCTTTGTTCTTTGTCTATTTGCATGGCTCCTGCTCTACCTCACTTACTAAGACTTCTGTTTTACCTATTTATATATTTCTTGTTTTTAGTTTTTGACATCTGACTATGTCTATGTCTTACTTCCAACCTTCAACCAGACAAGAACAATGCATTTCATGTTTTCATACCTATTTATCTTTTTTTGTGATATCAGGGATTAAACGCAAGACACTGTGCTTGCCAGGGCTGTGCTTGTTCTTCTGAGCTATCTCTCTGACCCATCATAGTTTCATCATACTGACAGAAATTTCCCAATCCTGTTCTTTGTATTTTTTCTTATTTTTAAAGAACACAAAATAGTAATTTTAAAATAAACACCATTAAACAATACAAAATTTCACTAAACAAGGTAACAGGAATTCATCAATGGTTGCTGTATTGCATGATGTTATCTTCAAATTAGTTGTTTAGGGCCAGGGAGATGGCCCAGTGGAATAAGTGCTTCTGTGCCAAGCACAAGGGCTGGAGTTCAATTCCTGGTTCTGCAAAACAAAACAAAACAAAACAAAACAAATTACTTGTTTAGCATACACAAAAATAAATATGTAAAATTGCTTTAAACAGAAATACAAAACAACAACAAAATTATGATAAATTAAAAAGGGAAAAGGAACAGAAAATTTAAAAAATATAAGCATTAACTGTTCCCTTCCAAAGAGCAATCAGTAGTGCAATTGTCCAAATCATCTGACATATATACATACAGCTATCTTTTCCCCTTCTTTCTTTTGTCCATTTCCCCATCCCAATTTCCCTTCCCATTGAACAAATTCTTTCCCTTTCATAATCATATTCTTTTTTTTTTTTTTTTTTTGTTGGAACCAGGGCTTGAACTCAGGCCCTTGCACTTGCCAGGGAAATGCTTATTCCACTGAACCATCTAACTGGCTCATATAATCACAGTTCTGTTTTTCTACTTAGAAAGTTCAGCTGAGTTAACTTCATTTTATTATGTAGACATTTCTTTTCTCCAAATCCATACTTTTCTAGATTCTTAAGAAGCCAATGAAAAACATACTTCGTTATCCAATTTATGCTGAAGTAGTCACCTTTGTCCCATCCAACACCAAGAGAGGGAAAGGCACGGTCATTTGTAGTACAAGAGCAGGCCTTCCTGACTTACACATAGGAGCATGCCCTACTGGTCTCCTAGTTATTCCCTAATCCAATGAGATTGACAGTTCAGAACTAAAAATCACATCAACTCTTGTTAACTTCACACCTAAACACTCTTTCAATTGTATAGTTAATCTTCAAATAAAGTCAGTAACAATTTTGCAGTGCCACCTAATATACAATGACGGAGCCGGGTGTGGTGGCGCACGTCTGTAATCCCAGCACTCGGGAGGCTGAGGCAGGAGGATTGTTGTGAGTTCGAGACCAGCCTGAGCTACAAAGTGAGCTTAAGGACAGCCTGAACTGCATAGTGAGACCCTGTCTCAAAAAGACAAAAAAATAAATAAATAAATAAATAAATAAATAAATAAATATATATATATATATATATATATATATATATATATGTATATATATACAATGACTATGCCACATACAACCTGAACTACAGCATTTCCTTGCACAAAGTCCCAAGAGTTCCAACATTCCTCAGAAGCACAAGTCTGAGTCTCCCCTGAGACTCGAGGCACACTTTTAGCTGTGAACCTTTATAGAACTCAGAAACAAGTTATACAATTCCAGGGTACAGGGCACAGGACAAACATTTCTGATTCACACAAGAAAAACTGGAACCAATCAAAACTAAATTGCATCAATCAAACTAAAACCTAGCAGGAAACATAAAGTCCTGTAGCTCCATGTCTAGAATCTGGGACATTTGGTGATGAAATGGTCATTTGGAGAACTTGCTCACCACCCATCTGATGGCTTTCACAGATATAGCCCCTGTGTGTGGACTGATTTCACTCACATTGTTCGTTTTTCTTCTACAGATGTCCCCTCTTCCTGGGATGTCTGACTTCTAGGGGTCACTCCTGCCCTTTTGGCTTTGTTTCTATAGCTTCCTCCTCCTTGTCAGGGACTATGTGCCAGGTATTTCGATTGTTTTTATTTATTTATTTTTTAATTTATTTTTTTATTTTATTGAAGTACAAATATCAATCAGACAGTTTTATGACACCTTAACAAGACAGATTCGATAAATTAATACAGTGCAAACTGTTTTCATACTGCTTTGGTATCGTACAAGGTGCATACATGATATTATACTTACAGACATTATTATAGCAGATGTCTCTTATCAGTAAATTAAGAATGTAGCTGTTTACTTATCTTATTTTTTATACCTGAATTATACCAAAAATTCAATAATTATTTTCTTAATGGATGACCATAGTACTAGAAGCCGACATAATATCCTGTCCAACCACCATTAGTGCAGATCTTGTCTCTCAGGATTATGTAGAGGCACAGCATTATCTATCCCAACTGTACTGTCTATACACACACATCATGATTTGTTCTTTCTACACCCCTTCCTCTGTCTACGCCTGTCAAAGGTGGGCACTCCATTGTCATTCAACTAACTTAGGTGCTTGAACTCGACAACACAATCCAACACAGTCCAGCATTCCACAACAATAGTGAGTTATTCAAAGAAGTTGTCGACCATAGCCATTTACAGCTCAAGTTAATATTATGGCCCCACGATGTATACTTCATTTTTATACTTTTCTGCTGGATGATTAAGACCTAGATAGAGCAAGACTTACATACCAACTCATGAACTTTATATTTCCTATGTGGTCAGTGAAGTCCTCTCAGGGTTTATCTTGTAGTCCTGTACATTATTCTGTAGATCCTTTGTCTGTGACAAGGGAATACTTCTCGACTGCTGGTGGGAATGTAGGCTGGTACAACCATTGTGGAGGTCAGTGTGGAGACTCCTCAAAAGAGTAGAACTAGAAATCCCATTCAAGCCAGCTATCCCCCTACTGGGAATTTTCCCAAAGGATCTGGATACATTGTATCATATAGATATGTGTGTACCTATGTTTATAGCAGCACCATGTGTGATAGCAAGATCTTGGAAACAACCAAGATGTCCATCACATGAGGAATGGTTGAAAAAGATGTGGTATAATGGAGTATTACTCAGCTATTAAGAATGACAAGTTTGAAACATTTATACTGAAGTGGATGCCGCTTGAACATATACTTATAAGTGAAATAAACCAGACACACATGTGTAAATATTGTATAGTCTCCCTAGTATAACAAGCAAAAAACAGAAATACAAAAGGAAACGTACAACAACTAAAATCAATTGAGTCAGATAAGGCAAAGTGAATGGCATATACTGCAGGATACTCATCAGCTTTTCTTCTGGATGGTTAACAACCTAAGTTCACAAGTCAGAGTTGGAGAAATAGAAGAGCCACAAGGCCAGCCAAGATTTTGGCCCTAGCCTTTCAAGGTCAGCGAAGACTCGGGACATAGGAGAACCTGTACTGCAACATCGTGAAACTCAGTTGAGCTCCAAATTTTCTGAACAAGGAGATTATGGAGCCACAGAGGAAAGAGATTGAAGTTCTATAGTGTGCCTGGGGAGAGTCGCATGGAGAGTAAACTTTCTCTCAAGCTCTCACACAGAGCAAACTGGTCAAGCTTAGATTGTTTTTTGAAATTTGCATGGAACTTTCCCTCCCAGATCCTACAGCTACTGCAATCTGTACATTAAAGCAGTATTACCTGGAAAATGTCAAGTTCTTGTATCTGTCCTCATAAAAGTCACGCTGTCTTAGACCACAGTTGCAGCAGGGTTTGTGCTTGACACACACTTGTCAATCCAGAACTCTGGGAGACTGAGGCAGCTGAATGGCAAGTTAGATCCCTGGGATCTAGCATGACTTCATGCCGCAGGAAAACCATGTCCCATATGCAGCTTTTCTTGAGCAGAGTTCCAAGAGATTCTCCTACCAAAGGAACAGTTTATGTGCTTGCAATATTAAGATGTCATTATTAAGAGAATCCTGAGAATTTCTCAAGGAATCTTTCTTCTCATCACTTATGTTAGTAATCCTTTCAGGAGCCAAATATCTTCTGGCACCAAAACCGCATGCAGTTCCTTCTAGACCAAAATTTAAGTGTCCTCTTCTCAAAATCTTCAGCTTTTCCTTTTCTCTCTAATTGTCACTATAAATCTGATTTTGTAGCCAGAGTACCCATGGCGTATTCTGAACTGATGTGTCCTGAAATTTCTAGATTAATTAATTCACTGCTGTAATCTCTCTTAGTCTCCTGAATATTCTCAGGAAACAGGCAAAATACAATTTTCTTCTGTGTAAGATACAGGGACAACTGCTAAAGGAGTCTTAAGTGCTTAGGCATCTGCAGCCTGACCTTCCCATCCTTGTTCCTGACAGCACACTGGTCTTTGAGTCCCAGTCAGCATCCCGCTTCTCCTCACAGCATACACACACCTTTCCAGCTCATTATGTATACTGTTTAACAAAAGATACTTTATGAAATTTTGGTTATAAGTTAGAATGCTGGACTGTGTTGGATTGTGGTGTCGAGTTCAAGAACCTAAGGTAGTTGAATGTCAATGGAGTGCCCACTTTTGACAGGTGTAGACAAAGGAAGGGTTGTAGAAAGAAAAAATCAGGATGTGTGTGTATAGACAGTACAGTTGGGATAGATAACGCTGTGCTTCTACATAATTCTATGAGAGGCAAGATCTG
>PVKA01042273.1:0-17500 GCA_004027165.1 Ctenomys sociabilis
TATATCTCTATGATACAATGTATCCAAATCCTTTGGGAAAATTCCCAGTAGGGGGATAGCTGGCTTGAATGGGATTTCTAGTCCTATTCTTTTGAGGAGTCTCCATACTGACCTCCACAATGGTTGTACTAGTCTACATTCCCACCAGCAGTGAAGAAGTGTTCCCTTTTCCCCACAACCTCTCCAACATTTGTTGTTGTGTATCCCCTTTTTCATCTACATCTATCAAAGATGGATACTCAATTGTCATTCAACCACTATAGGTGCCTGAAATTGGCAACACAATCAAACACAGTCCAACAGTCCACAATAATACTGAGTTATCTGAAGAAGTTGTTGACTATAGCCATTTACAGCCCAACTTATTATTATGGCCTTATTTTATATACCTCATTTTTATACTTTCCTGCTGGATGGTTAAGACCGAGATAAAGCAAGACGTATATAACAAAAAATATACCTTTGTATCTGATGAGGTCAGTGAAGTCCCCTCAGGGTTTATCTTGTAATTCTGTACTTTACTTTGTAGATCCCTTGTCTGTGTCAGCCATATTAATGAGTCATGGCCATTGCTTGAACAGTTTGCTCTCTGTGAAAGCCTGAGGAAAAGTTATCTCTCTATGTGACTCTCTGCAGGCACACCATAGATTATCAATTGCCTTCCTCTGAGGCTCCATAATCTCCTTGATCAGCAAATTTGGAGCACAACTGAGTTTCATGTTGCTACAGTACAGGTTCTCCTATGTGCTGAGTCTTCACTGACCTTGAAAGGCAAGGACCAAATGATAGCTGACCTTACGGCTCTTCTATTTCTCCAATTTCAGATCTGTGAACTTAGGTTGTTTACCATCCACAAGAAAAGCTGATTAGTACCCTACTGCATATGCCATTCAGTTTGCCCAAACTAACTGACTACATTCTTTTTAGTTGTTGCACATATTTTTTTTATTTCTTCTTTTCACTTCTTATACGAGGGAGCCTATACAATATTTGCACATGTGTGTGTGGTTCATTTCACTTATGAGTATATGTTCAAGTGGCATCCATTTCAAAATAAATGCTTCAAGTTTATCATTCTTTGTAGCTGAGTAATACTCCATTATATGGAAATACCACATCTTTTTCAACCATTCCTCATGTGATGAAAAACTTGTTTGTTTCCAAGATTTTGCTATCACACATTGTGCTGCTATGAATATAGGTAACATATATCACTATGATATAATGTTTGCAGTTCTTCTGGGAAAATTCCCAGTAGGGGGATAGCTGGCTTGAATGGGATTTCCAGTACTACTCTTTTGAGGAGTCTCCATACTAATCTCCACAATGGTTGCACCAGTCTATATTCCCTCCAGCAGTGGAGAAGTGTTCCCTTTTCCCTACAACCTCTCCAACATTTGTTAGTTGATTTCCTAATGATAGACATTCTTTCTGGAGTGAGATGGTATCTCAGAGTTGTTTTAATTTGGATTTTACGGATGGCTAGCAATGTGGAGCATTTTTTCATATATTTATTCGCTTAATTTTGTCCTCTGAGAAGCGTGTATTCATCTCAGATGCCCATTTCTGAATTTAAATCTGAGAGCCCTAATATATCTTACTTATTTGTATATTCTAGAGAGCAGACCTTTGTCTGATTGCTTATTAAATACGAGTTTTTTCAAAATTTGTGGTTTTTTTTTCATTTTGTTGAAAATTTTTTTCACGTGCAAAAACTCCTCAAGAAGAGTTGATCCCAGTTGTTGAGTCTTTCAAGGGTTTCCCATGCGAATACATGCTTGTTCCTGAACTCTTTGCCTACCCTTATGTCTTCAAGAGTTCCTCCTACTTTCTCTTCCACATTGATTGCTTATGTTTTAATGTTTAGATCTTTAATCCACTATGACTTTAGCTTAGGGCATGGTGATAGACCTGGGTCAAGTTTTACTTTTCAGCATGTAGAAAACCAGTTTTTCCAGCACCATTTGTTCAACAGGCTATCTTTCTTCCAGTAACTGTGTTTGGCCTCTTTGTTGAAGATCAGGTGACGGAGTGTGTTTGCACAGGCCTCTGCATCTCCTAATCTATTCCATTGATCCTCAGGACTATTTCATTGCCAACACCATGTTGATTTTATCACAGTGGCTTTGTAGTATAATTTTGAGTCAGGAATTGTGATGCCTCCTGCCTTGTCTTTGTTGGCCAGTATTGTCTTTGCTATTCCAGGTCGTTTGTGGTTCCAAATAAATTTTAGGAATGATTTCTCTATGTCTGGGAGGTATGTTGGTGGCAGTTTGATAGGTATTGCATTAAATCTGTGCAGCAATTTTGGAGTATGGCCATCTTCATGATGTTGGTTCTTCCTATCCAGGAGCATGGAATATCTCCATTTTCTGAAATCCTCTATAATCTCTTTTCTTAGGGTGTTATAATTTTCCATGAAAACAACTTTGATTTCCTTGGTTAAGTGGATTCCAAGGTATTTCATTTTCCGCTGTGCTATATTAAAAGCTATTATTTTTATAATTTCTCTCTCAGTGTGCTTGTTATCTGTGTAGAGGAATGCTATTGAGTTTTGAGTATTGACTTTTATCCTGCTATGCTACTGAATTTCCATATCAATTCTAGTAGCTTCTTGGTGGAATTATTTGGGTCTTCTAAGTAAAGTATAATATCATCTGCAAATAGTGATAGTTAAACTTCTGTACCTATTGTTATTCCTTTTATTTATCCCTCCTTTCTAATGGTTGTTGCTAATGTTTCCTAAACTATATTGAATAGGAGCCGTGATAGAGGGCATCTTGGTCTTGTGCGTGATCTAAGAGTAAAATATTTCAGTTTTTCCCCATTTAGAATTATATTAGCTGTTAGGTTGTTATAGATGGCTTTTATCATGTTGAGGTAGAGTCCATCTATTCTAATTTTTTGTAGGACACTGAACGTGAAAAAGTGTTCAACTTTATCAGTTGCAATGATCTGTGGTTTTTAAATTTCAGTCTTATTAATAGAGTGTATTACATTTATAGATTTTCAAACATTGGACCATCCTTGCATCCCTGGGATGAATCCTTCCTGGTTATGTTGTATGATCTTCTTGATGATTTGCTGTATTCCATTGGCTAGGATTTTATTGAGGATTTTTGCATCGATGTTCATGAGGGAGATTGGCCTGTAGCTCTCCTTTTTGGTTGTGTCTTTCCCTGGTTTTGGAATCAGTATTATACTTGCCTCCAGAAATGATTTTAGGAGTACTGTTTCCTTTTCAACTTCATAAAAAGTTGTGGAGTGTGGTTATTATATCTTCTATAAATTCTTGTATAATTCTGCTGTGAATCCATCAGGACCTTGACTTTTCTTTGTTGGTAGGCTTTTTATTATGTTTCGTATTTCATTGTCTGTTATCGGCTTATTGAGAGTTGTTTTATCTTCTTGGTTCAGTTTTGGCAACTTGTACCAATCAAGGAATGTGTCCATTTCTTCTGACTGTTCTATTCTGTGAGCATAAAGATTCTGGAAGTAACTATTGATAATCTTCTGAATTTTCACTCTGTCTGTGGTGATTTCACCCTTTTTATCCCTTATTGCTTCTATTTGAATTTTTTTCCTTCTTCTTTTTGATGAGGATGGCTAGAGGCTTATCAACTTTATTTAGTCTTTCAAAGAACCAACTTTTTGATGTGGGGATTCTTTGAACTGTTTTATTCATCACAATTGAGTTAATTTCTGCTCTATTCTTTATGATTTCTTCCCGTCTTTGCACTCTGGGTTTTGTTTGCTCTTCTTTTTCTAGTTGGCAGAGGTGCAACATTAGGGTGTTTGTGTGTTCCTGTTCTGTTTTCCTAATGTGTGAGTTCATAGCTATGATTTTCCCTCTAAGAACTGCTTTCATCACATTGCATATTCCAATAAGTTGGGGTTGAATTTCCATTGAATTACTTCTTTAATTTCTTCTGCTATCAATTAATTGCTGAGTAGGGTGTTGTTTAATTTCCATGAATATACAGGGCTTTTCTGGTTTCTTTTGTCATTTATTTCAAGTTTCATTGCAGTGTCGTTGGATAATATGCATCGGATAATTTCTGTTTTCTTGTATACACTATTGTATACCTATGGACTAGAATGTGGCCTATTTTAGAAAATGACCTTTGTGCAGCTGAAAAAAAATGTGTATTCAGCTGTGGTTGGGTGGAACACTGTATATATGTCCACCAGGTCCATTCGTTCCAAGCTCTGGTTCAGTTGTGCTACTTCCTTGCTAATTTTTTGTCTGGTTGATCTATCTTTTTCAGATAAGGGGGTGTTAAAGTCTCCTAAGATTGTGGTCTTAGATATTAGGTTTTTCATGTCCATTAAGGTTTGTCTTCTATAGGCGTGTGCACCTGTGTTTGGTGCATACATGTTCATGAGTGTTACCTCTTCCTCTTGAATTTTTCCCCTGACCAATATATAGTGGCCATCTTTGTGTTGTTTGATCGTTCTTGGTTTGAAGTTGAGACTGTCTGAGAACAGAATTGTTATTCCTGCTTTTTTCTGAGGTGCTGGATCATGTAGTATTTTTTTTCATCCTTTGACTTTGATCTTATGAACTTTTTTGTTTGAGTTAAGTGTGTTTCTTGTATACAGCATGTTCAAATCTGTTTCCTAATCCACTGTGCCAGTCTATTTCTCTTAATTGAACTGAGTCCATTTACATTGATGGTTATAATTGAAATGTGTTGACTGATAATTGTCATGATATTTGCCTGGTGTTGTTTATTCCTTTGTATCCTGTGCTTAATTTTATGTCCTCTTTAGTGGGTTCCTTCTGCTCTCATTTGTGGAGTTCTGGTCATTGTGTTCTCTCCCTGAATCATCTTTCAGTAGCCTGTGCAGGGATGGCTTTGTCATCATGAAATTCTTCAGTTGTTCTTTGTTATTGAAGTATTTCACTTCTTCATCAAACTTGAAAGTGAGTTTTGCAGGGTATTACACTCTGGACGGGAATTTGTTTTCATATAGGATTTGAAGAACTCTGTCCATGCTCTCCTTGCCTTCATGGTTTGTGTAGAGAAGTTGGCGGTAATTCTGATGGGTTTTCCTTTGAATGTGATCTGCTTCTCCTCTCTAGCAGCTGCCAGTATATTATGCTTGTGTTGGATTTGGGGTCTTGAACATTATATGTCTCAGTGTTTTTTTAGTTGGGTTGATGTTATATGGTGTTCTGTATGCTTCGGTTACCTGAATGTTGGATTGTTTCCTCATATTTCAGAAGTTTTTTGCTATTACTTTTGCCCATATTCTTTTTATATTATTTGTATTGGCTTCTTCATTCTCATTTATGCCAATTAACCTCATATTGTTCATCTTGGCATCATCTTCCAAGTGATGGATTATTTTTTCCTGTGTTCTCCTTGTTTGAAGAGATCCTTTCTCACCTTTTCACTAGCTGCACCAGCGTCCTCAAGATCTAAAACTCTGTCTTCGCTTTCACTCAAAGGGTTTTGTAGACTCGTGATTGAGATTTTTGTTTCTTCTATATCTCCTTGAGTCTTCTTCATGAATTCTATTTCTTTTTTGTATTGCTCATTCCAGGTATCCATCATATTTCTGATCTCCTCTATTTTTTTTTTAATCAGTATCTTCTTTAGAGGTAGCCATTAATTATTTTACTTCAGCATTTTTCCCAAATTGGGTTTCTTCTATATATTTCCGGAATTGATTCTCTACTTCAGATGCTATGATTTCAAAGAATTCTTTCTTTATTTCAGAAATTATTTGTGCTTTGAGTTCCTCTTTACCTTTCTGCTGTTGATTCTTTGCTTCTGATGCTGTTAATTGACACGTTTCAGCTGGAATAATGTTCTCTGCACTTATTCTGGGTGGGCATTTGGTTTTTCCCAATGATTCTGAATTTGATTCATTACTTCAGATGTTATGTATTCAAATATTTCTTTTTTCAATTTCAGGCATTATTTGTGGTCTCATTTCCTCTATGTCTTTCTGCTGTTGTTTCTTTGCTTCCACTTCTGCTAAGTCATTCATTTCAGCTGAGCTAGTGTCCTCTGCACTTATTGGTGTACTTGAGGCCTGAAATTTCATTTTTCTCCTTGTCTTTGTCATTTTGTATAGCACTGACCTCTCAACTTTGGTGTAGATTTTGGTGAAATTATGACATTAGCGTGTAATGAGAATAGGGTGCCAGTCTATTAAGTTTGATATTATACAGTTATTCCTGACCTAGATCTAGCTGTTATGTTTAGCTCTTTTTTGCTCTAGCTCCTCTGGTACAACTGTGAGCCTGTGGTTCCCCTCTGTTGGGTCCCTGTTCCGGGGAACACTGGGGAGCACTGAAGCTCTCCCTCACACTCAAGAGGCTGGGCACAGGTGGATCTGGTGCAGGAAGAGTCACAAAAGTTCTCATTCTCATGGCAGGCTAAGGGGCAGGGGCTCTGGGGAGTTGCTGGGCAGGTATGTCTTGGGCATCTCAGGCCGGTAGCTTGCTTGGATGTCTTAGGAGCTGTGGCTCTGGATATCGCGGTGTGCACGGGAAGAAGCCAAAGGCTCTCCCACAGACTGAGCACACACTCACCAACCAGGATGCCCAGAGATTTGGAAAAATTCCCACCAGCACAGCGGGCTTGGGGGCATGGGCTCCAGATATCACATCACACATGGGGGAAGCCAAAGGCTCTCCCACAAACTCACCACACACTTACGGAACCAGGCTGTCGAGAGATTTGGGAAAATTCCCATTCGCTCGGTGGGCTTGGAGGCACAGCTTGGCTTTTCCTTTTTAAAATATTGGAAACTTAAAATCATTAATCTGTGCCATTTGCTCTTCATTCTCAATGCTGAGCTGCTTCAATACATCAACAAGACCCATATCACATTCTGAATGTTGGGCTGTCTTGAAATTTTCTCTAACAGGTTATTTAGTCCCCATCCATTAATCTAAGTCTCCCATAAATTCTCAGGACATGTGCAAAATATAGACAAATTTTGTGCTACAGCAGAGTACACATAGTCTTACGTTCAACTGCTGGTTTTTCCAACATAAGCCTCATGAGTCTGAATTTGATCAGATGATTTTCTATCAGAATCCTGGCCCTGTGAGCTCTCACCAGGAGTTCTCATCCAGTTCAGTTTCAACATTCTAGGGCTTCCTCTCTACTTGGCTTCTTGGATTTTTTTCCAATCTCTTCCTGTGAGCCACCTGTAAAAGCTTCTGAACCACATCAAAGCAAGGACCCCACTCCAGGGGTATCAAAATCTGACTTAGAATCTGACTTAGTCACTTTCTTATCACAAGACACAACTCCTGGCACCACAATTAAAAGAAAGATACATTTATTTTTATCGTAATTGATAGAGACTTCATGCCATCATTTAGCAGCTCCAATACAGGATCACATGGCAGAAGGACATGGCAGAAAAAATAGCTTCACTCTCTGGTGGTTGGGTATCAGAGAGGGAAGAAAGAATCCAGAGAATGAAGTCAAAATTTTTATGTCATACACTGCAGTGACTTTCATTTTTGGGCCATATTCTACCATTTGACAGCAGGCCAGCTATAAACCTCCATATAGAGACATAACTATAAAACATAGCAATGTGTACATGCAGCTCACTGACCTCTTCTTTTCTTCAAAAATTCATTTATTTAGAAAGCCTAAAGGAACTTAGCTCAACTATGGTAAGCATTGTAGATATATCAGTGAACACAGCTGATAAAAATCCTGCCTTATAAAACTTGTGCTATATAGAAAGAAAACTAAATAAAACATTAATAAATAATTGTATTATGCAGTATTTTAAAAGTTCCTACTACTGTAGAAAAATGCAGCAGAGTAAATGTAATTTGGCTCATCAAGCAATTTACTCTTAAGCAAAAGATTAAACACATGTTACAGTGACCCAGGAGTAGACAAGCAGTGTAGAAAGCTTTTGCTTTCAAGGACCAGCCTGGCTGCTATTGAGAAGCAGAGTACAGATCTCAGCAGTGGGCCAGACAACCTGTACAGAAATGGCACTGGCAGCTTTGAGCATGGAAACACAGGAGATTGTAAAAAGGCACTGGATGCTTAGACTACTTCCTTGTTGGGCTGACAAGGTGTGACAATGGGCCTGAGAGAAGATGCTGAACAATATAACAAAAATGTTAAGCATTTCTATCAGTTACTGAGACAAGGAAGAAAGATGAAGTCAGGAGTTCTATGTAGGACAAGGTTACAAGACTCAAATACCAGCATGATCAGGCAAACTTTTGTACTCCCCGGTGCTTTATTCACTTTCATTGCTCATTATTTCTTCATATTTTTTCTCCTGTTGTTGATTTGTAGTTTGCCCATTATATTGTGAGCTCCAAGGAAGCAGGGATATTTTCCAGTTTGTGTAGCGTTGGATGTAAGATGAATGCAATATTCATGTTTTTTATTTATTGGCAACTGTATGTGTTTTATAAATACTTATTAAATGAATTAATGAAGGTGTACCATTTTTCAAGCTTGAAAAGGTAAGCCAAATTACCACACTGACACTTTTCCTTCATAGCTCTTCAGGGCATTTTCAGGGTAAGATGTTAAGCAAAAATACAAATATAAGGATCTGTATGTATCTATGATTTTTCAAGTTCATACAGATGTTTATATGGCTTACGAAGCAGGTTAGCATAATGATTTATAGCATAATCATTGGAGCCAGTAAGACCTTGTTGGAATCTCTGGGGAGCTATTTTCTAGCTGAATGACTTTTGGAAATTTATTTAATTTTTGTGTGCCTCCATTCTTCTATAACTTGGGAATAATAATATTATGCTTATAGGCTTGTTGTGATTATGCAATAAAATTATTTCTTAACAGGTATGAAGGACACAATAAGTGCTCAGAATTATTATTCTGGTTTCTATATTACTAAATATTTACAGTGATTCTAAAAGGCCCCATTACACTCTTCAGTGTTTATGCCTGTCATGCAAGCCTCAAATCATTCCCACTGTATCTTACTATTTTCTACCTAGTGAATTTCTTATTTTATTAGCCTTATCTTTCCAAATTTTATTTCATGCTGCACATTTTTGGGATGATGGTAATTTCCAATGACCAAAGAGTATTCTGAAGTAGAGTTGAGGAAAACAGGGGCCACATATGTCAGACAATAACATTGAGCAAAGTGAATTATCTTCCTTTTCAACTCAAGGATGGGGATTTCCATTTCAAAGCCAGTTAATCCACTAGGATTCTTCAGGAAAAAGAAATTCTGAAGGTGAAGCTATCTTTATGGTTTCATCAAATTACAGATAGGAAAATCAATTATGTACTATAATAATTTAAAAAGAATTAATGCCACATAAATAGTCTCCTGAGATTGGACAGCTGGTGCTCCTCCTCATGCTAATTGTCAGTGGACTGCATGGTTAACTTTGCCTTATGAACCTGTAATGAATGAGCAAGAAAGAATGAAGGGAAGGAGGAGGAAGAGGAGGCAGGGAGTAGAGGCCTCTATACTGTCAGAGAGTAGCTGGCTCTGAGCAGTGCTCTTCCCATTGGACATTTGCAGAAAAGCATATTAGACTTTTTTTCTATGTCTAGTTTAAACTATAAACTTGTAGCTACAGCTACATTAAATGTCTATCAACCACCTCCAGTACCATTTCTGTCTTTTTGAAGGGAGATTGTTTTTAGTTGAATGTACTGAGTAGTAAAATCATACATAGTGTGGTATTGAAAAGAAGTATTAATACTGACTTTGGCATGTAACAGTTTGTTCTTTGGCATATTTTCCAGAAAGTCATGGCAAAAGACATTTAGAATTTTAAACAAGTTTAAATAATCTGTGCTTTTCTGTCTTCCACAACTTGAGAATTTGTTTCTTACAAAGAATATAGACTAAAATTATGGATCATATATCTGTATATATTTATGTTTTTAAAGGCTCCATGATATCCTTTCATATCTTTTTACATCTTCGCAAAAGACATTTTAGTGAAATTTCTTGTGGGATTTTAAACACTCCTGAGGTTACACAGGAGCTAGATACTCTGTACAGCTGGGCTGATGCTGCTTTTAGTACTCTGAAGTTCTGGATGTGTCTGTCAGATGCTAAAGAAGTTGTATGGCCACAGTGCAGCCAGCTAGGGTGAGGTGGACTTTTAGTACAGTATTTTGGAATGGTATAACAGATAGTATTGTGCCAAAGAGAGAAGTTCTTACTCTGTGAAACAATGCCTTGAGAGACTGATGGAGCCTGAGCAAATTCTAGTCTAGTATGAGTTCATTAAAGTTAACAATCCTAACAAGGAGTATAGAGATACAACATGCTAAAAAGAGTCATTTATTTTCAATTTGGAATGTCTTGCCCAGGCACTCAATGACTTTGCAGTAACTAGATGGAGGAAGAGCTGTTCTGTTGGCTGTATGGCTGGCTACCACAGTTCCTCCCCTTATCCTTTTCCTTCCTTCCCCTGATCTCAACATGCCTCATCTCACTAAAACAAAATAGGTTATAAATGGGCACACTCATTTGGACACAGAAATTATTGGTACTTCTACTTAATTGGGGTAGTGATCAACATATTATTTGGCTGGAAGACACAAAATGATCATTATGTTGACTGTCCTCTAAAGGTACTGAATGTAATCAACTGGGAGATGGAAACCTGTGGGCAAACCTAGATTCTTAGAACCTGTGAAATCATGCAATTTTTTTTATATTTATTTATTTACTTTAGGGAAGGGTCTACAAGGTGTTCGGGGTCTCACTACTAAATCAGACTCATAATGATCTGCCTGTTTATAGCCTCCCAACAGCTGGGATTACAGGGGTGTGCCAGCACACCCAGTCTTAATTGCCATCTCAGTGTGCCCCAGGGGCAGGGCTGGCATGGCAGCCCTGGAGATTGAACAACAGCCCCTTACTCCTGCTTCTCCGTACCTTCATCTGTTGAGCTTTTTGGTCAGCCCTCAAAATATTTTAATCTATATAAGTGTTTTCATTTTACTGGAGAGATCTGTGCTTTCGGTATAGTTTCAAATGTTTTCATAATCTTGTGAAACTGCTAACTGGTTTATACAGTCCCTTTCTTCTTTCACATCCAGTCACATTCTAGCCATCTTTTGACATTCAATCTCATGAGGCTTCTTTGTTTTGGCTTATAACAAATATTTCTATGACAGAAGTTGGGTGAAAAATACCCACAGCGATAGGAAGTGTCACAAAAGAGGGTTATCTGAAATGTGATGGGAGTGAAGTGGTAATATATGATGCAGTAAGAAAAAGTGTCCTAAAGATATGATGCAGGTAGAGTCTTCAGTGCAAGAAAGCAGAGCAAGAAATGAGCGAAAGAGGGAGAAGAAGAGTACTTTTTAGTATACCCTTTTCACTGACAAATGAAGTTGATTGGTCATGGTTCTCTGAAGAAATATATAAGGTACTCAAGACGCCCACTGAAGTTTAAGGATATGCAAACGAAGGCTAGGCACTAGGTCACTAGCAAGAAATCCTTGCCCAGAATTCTCCGCGAAGATTCTCCAGGGATATCTCTCATTCTAAAATTGAGAATATATTGGATGAGCATATTTTCTTTTAGGTCTTTAGTTTCTTCCAAATAAAAATCCAGAACCTACTTCCTTTAGGTTTGTAGTTTCTCTGAAATACATGTCTTGATCCCCCTCCCAAGATTCTGAGTTATTTACCTGAATAAGAGATCAGATATTAGTCCTTCCCCAAAATTCCTCAAGTGAGTTTAATAAGTAGCCAATGGTGAGACCTACTTTTAGAAAGCCAGAAGAACATTAGCTGGGCCTTAAAAATAATGTTCAATGTTGATAAAAGCATAGGAAAAGGGTAATCACACACTGCTACTGAGAGTTTAAATCATTTCAGATTTCCAGAAGACCATTTCATATTGTGTTTCATTGCTTCCAAATTTTGGATCCTTTTGTTTGTGACCAGCACAGCCCACCCTGGGGGAAGGGCTGGCATGGCATGTGATGCTGGGAATTAAACTTTGAGGCCTGTTGCACTTGCCTAAGCTTTTGTAAGCAGGCGTTTTAGACTGCTGAGCTACCTTGCCAATCCTGGATACTTTTTATTGCCCAGAAAATTGTTAAATGATTTATGCCTAAAAAAATCATTGATACAAGCACCAAGATTTTTATATAAGGTTGTTTTCACAGTATTACTATGACAAATAAATAGGAACCATTCTTAAAATTTGGCATAAATCTAAGAGATTGGTAACAACTGCACTGCTGTGATCCCAAAACCCTCCAAAGGCTACGTTTCTAAGTGCCTGAGAGCTTTTAGGGACATTCCAAGCGCTAGCAAAACAAGTACCTCACCATGTCACTAAACTACTGGGAAGTGCTCTGATTGGAAGAGGCAGGTCTTTGCAGGTGTGGCCTAGAAGGGTGTACATTCCTCCCAGGCTCATCATTTCTCTCTCTACTTCCTGGATACCTTAACTTGAGATTTTTGTCTGCCAGACCATGCTACTATTCGGTTCCTTCATTTGGACCTGCCAATCATGGATGGAAATTTCTCTAACTGTGAATCCAAATTTACATTTCCTCCTTCAGATTGTAGGTGTCAGTTATTCTGTCTCTGAGATTAGAAAGTGACTAAGTGTTCCAGAGACAAATTGAGCAAAGCAGACATAAAGCAATATGTGCAATGCCTATATGTAAGAAAAGAATAGCAAAATATTTAACTATATCATGATTAAATAGCATTCTGGAATTTTTAGCATTACTTTTGCTTATTTGAATTCTCTAAAAATCTTTGAGACAACCATATATTACTTTCTCATATTATTTATTTATTTATTCATTCATTTATTTATTTTAGGGAAGGGTGTATGGGGTGCTCAAGGTCTCACTACTAGATCAGACTCATAGTGACCCTCCTGTTTGCTGCCTAAGAAGAGTTGAGATTATAGGCATTCCCCACCACACCCAGTCTCAATTGCTGTCTCAGCATGCCAGGGGGTTGGGGGGCAGGGTCAACTGTGGTAGGTCTGGGGATCAAACCCCAACCCCTGTGCCTCCTTGCAGATGCTTCAATCTGCTGAGCTATTTGTCTGGCCCTTATTTATAAATTTATTTATTTATTTAAGATAGTCTCACTATGTAGTTCAGTTTTGCCTCAACTCATCATGTAGCTTATGCTGGCCACAAACTTGCTGCAATCCTCATGCTTCAGCCTCTGTAGTGCTGGGATTACAGATTTTTGCCACCATGTCTGGCTGTTCACATGGAATTGTAGCAAAAGCTTCACCAATGGAATTTAGGTGTTATTAGAAGGCCAGATGCTTCATTTCATGAAATGAATCTCAGAGAGCATTGTGAAAGAAAAATCTCACTGAAAATGAATTACAGACAGTCTAAGTACTTGAAAAACATACAGAATCTGACACTTCTCCTTCACTGAATAATACAGACAGTCCTAATGTAGGCAGTAACTAATAGCTGTGGTGACTTCTCAGGAAGGATCAGTTTTGTGACATCTCTGAGGGCTTAATGTTCTTCCCTTTCCTAGGTCTCTCCTGTTTTGGGGATTCATTCTGTGAGAATAACAGTTAATGTACCTTTATTTTAAGGAATGAAAGAAGGTAAATTTTACATCTTTTTGGTTTTCAGTTTAGAGATACTAACACTATTGTTCTTCTTGGATAAATATAATGCCATGGGTACAAAAAACATATGGAGTAGCCAGGGCAACTTCACCAGAAGCAACTGTCTAAGCTTCCACTCCAGGTCGCATTAAATCACTTAGTGCTCACTTCATCCTTTGAATCAGATATCTTCTGCTTTGTTCTGTCTTCTTATAGGCAGATGAATTAGATAAAAATACTCAGATACCTAGGGCCTTGACAGGACCAGCCAGTGCAAAAGACAAGATACCTTAAAACTGGTGGAAACAGCCACCTTCACGGTAGGCCAGACCTCAGAACAAAAGTTAAAGCAAATGCATTCACATACTTCCTAAAGATAAACATCAGGGATTGATATTCTAAATAGGTCTCTATCACCTTGAAGAAGCAAGGAGGAACCACTAACCCAATGCCCTGCAGGAAAAGCACTTGTTCTATATTCATGCCTACTTGCTATATGACTTGCTTCCCTATTTGTTCCCCATTTAATAAATTTTAGTTGAGGAATTATACTCTTAATCTTCTTGGTTGGCCATAGCTTTGTTCCACCTCATGCCCACCTTGTTATTTCCCATTTTTCCTTCCTTGGAGCCACTTGCCTCATGTTATGGATTTACTCTATAAAAATCCCTAAAATGGGTAGGCCTTGGAAACCTGCTCCCACTTCTCTCTCAGACAGAAGATTCCTTTCCTCAATATATTCTGCTCTTAACTTCTGTTCCTAAAATACATAATTGGATTTTATAGAATACAAGTTTGCACCAGACATCCAGCAAGTATTTCTTTCTCCTACATCATTGTCTTCACAACTTCCTGGGCCCCACTGGCTTCTGCTATTTTTCTCCTTATATCTTTCTGCTCTTTCTACGTATTCTTTATTATTATTATTATTATTATTATTATTATTATTATTATTATCATTTAGTACAGGGTTTACAGGGTCTCACTACACAGATTGGACTCATAGTGATTCTCCTATTTCCAGTATCCCAAGCACTGGGATTATAGGTACACACCACCACGCCCAGGTTCAATAACCCAGGGTGGGTCTGGCACTGCATACTGAGGATTAAATCCCAGTCCCTGTACCTGCCTAAGCAAGGAGTAATCCACTGAGCTATCTGTCTGGCCCTTTCTTTCTACTTGCTCTTTTACTCACTAGTAAGGTTACTATTGTCCTGAAAGACCTCTCCTATACCTTAAACCAGTCCAGAAGTATTTACTTTACAGACATTTGTTAATGGTCTACTCCTCTGTGGATAGGGCAGTGGGCCCATATCTTATACCAGTGGGCTATGTGGAAGAAACCACAAGTCCACCCCTTCCATTTCATTCTATTCCATTTCATTCTTTTCTGTTATCAGTTGCTTTACTCTCCTTGCTGGAACAAATACCTTATGCTCAAAATTAGGAAGGAAAGGTTTATTTCGCTCAGCATTACTGGAGGTTTTAGTCCATACTCAACTGGCTTCAAGGCAGAGCAACACAAAGCAGAGAATAACCTTTCGTAGCAGTGGAAAAGAGCAGAGAGCAAAAGGAAGAGCAGTAGCTCAGGCAGCTAACTAGTCATTTCCTTTTTTTTTACTTTGTAATGCAAATTTCACACCCCAGGGCAGGTGAAGCATCCACACCCACCATAATCAATTGCAAACTATAAAAGCTGTCCCATGACTATGTGTGGCTTTGGGGGAACACCTGGACACATAAACCATAACATTCCATATCTGGATCCCCAAAGACTCATGCAAATCCCTTGATGCAAAAGACATTCTAGTCCATCTCCAAGAGTTGCCAAAGTCCCAACAGTTCTAGCATTGCTGAAAAATCCAAGTCCCAAGTCTCTTCCAAGACCAAAAGCAAGCTATTTGCTATGAGTCCTTGTACAAATGAAAAGTCAAACACTTCCAACATTCAATGGTACAACAACAGGGGAATATAAAGCATTAGGACAAACACAAGTCCAAAATACAGCAAGGCAAACATTACGTCCTGTAGTTCCATGTGAAACATCCAAAGCAACCTGTAACAAGTTGTGAGCTCCAGAAAACTTACATGGGGTCACCCCTACAGCACTTCTGGGGTAGTTCACATGGCTTCTCTCTCAGGCCAGTTTTACTCTGTCTTTGAAGTTTCCTTTGAATGATCCATGTTCCTGGATTTTCCAAACTTCTGGGTTTTCCACTGAATAGAATTCTCACTTAAAGATTTGCACACAGAACTCTCATGTATACACTGCCTAGCTACCCCAGGCCTTCTTAAATCTAGGTGGAAGCCTCCTTATCCTCAGAACTGCATGCTGCAAGCACCTAAAACCAGTACCATGTGGATGATGCCAAGGTCTGCTGTCAACTGGAGCAGTAATCAGACTTCTTCTGTTTTGAAAGTGGGGGTTGAGGTCCTGGATAACTGAGCACTCTGAACCTGATTCTGGGGAATAAATTATCCATACCGACACCATTCTGGAACTTGGTGTGGCAGCCACCGGCATTCTGGAACATTGGTCTCTGCAGCTTTTTCCTCAAGGCAAAGATGCTCACCCTTGCAATTCTGAGGCTGCAAAGGGTGGAGACGTGCCACCTTCCGTGATAGCTTCAGGCCATCTGCTCTATTCTCTTGTTCTTCCCAGCAATGGAGATCTCTCAGCTCTGTCTTTGCATTCCACAATTTTATTGGAGCTTCCTTTCTGGTAAAACTCACATTTTAAATCATTCTGCTGGGCTCTTTTCTCTTCATTCTCAGCATAAATCTGACTTAAATGCCCCCAAAATATCCATGCCACTCCCTCAATATTCAATTGCCTTGACATTTCTTTTGAAAGATTATTCAGTCTGCCATGCTTAATCTTAGTCTCAGGCAAAGTCTCTAGGCATGAGAAAAATGCAGAAAAACTTTCTGCCCAAACAAAACACACATCATCTGCAGTCCAACAATCAATGCTATCTTCCCAGCAGAAACCTCTCTGGCCTGATTGTTACAGGCTGGATTTTCATCTGTCTTCTGGTCTTCTAAACTCTGAACAGAATCTCCCATACAGAACAGCTGAAGCTGTTCTAGCCCTTCTCTTGTAGCTTACATCTTCAAATTTTTCCTATTTCTTGTCATAAGCCATTCCCTAAAGCTTATAATACATATGGTCAAGCTTATCCACAACAATGACCCCACTCCTGGTACCAAATTCTGTCTCAGTTACTCTTCTCTCATTGCTAGGACAAATAGCTGATACTCCAAATTAAGGAAGGAAAGGTTTATTTAGCTCAAAGTTACTGGAGGTTTCAATTGATAGTCATCTGGCTCCAAGGCACAGTGGCTCATTGAAGAGAATAACCTTTCATGAGGATGGCAAAGAGCAGAGAGCAAAGAGAGGAGCAGCAGCTCAGGCAGCCAGATACTCTCTCTTCCCTCCTTACATTGTAATGCAAAATACGTGCCCCACTGCAGGTGCAGCATCCACACCCACAATAATCAATCAAAAACTCCAGAAGCCTCCCCATGACTGCATCAGGCATTGGGGGGGGGGGCAATTAGATACAACCCATTACACTTTGCATACCATTCTGTTCCATTCCATTACACACCACCATACTCCTCTCTATTCCATCCCACTCATAGATGTGCTACTGTGCAATCACTGTGCCTGGCACCTCTCAGAATTAATGGGAGCTGGAAAGTTCCCCAAACATTTTAGAATATTCTCTCTTAACATCCTGCATCTTGCTGAAACACTTAAACTGAGCCTGTAAGGATTAACTGATGGTTGCTGACAAGAATCTCTTATTAACATTTTCTTCCCCCTTGTTGTGCCCCTGCTTCGCTGATCACCTGAATCTCCTGGGGTGAGACTGCTAAACAACTTCCTGCTCATTTCCACAGTGGTCTAGCTTGATCCTCAAAAAA
>PVKA01042274.1:0-10098 GCA_004027165.1 Ctenomys sociabilis
ATCTATCCTATTTTGTATATATACACACACACACACACACACACACACACACATATATATATATATATATTTGTACTAAACTTTTTTGTTTAGTTTTATCAGAGATGAGTATTTCATTGCCATAGATATATTATAGGTTAGTGAATTCAGCAAAATAATCCAATATAGTCCAGTAGTCCATAATAGTAGCGGGTTATCCATAGGACTGGCAATGTCAGAAGTTGTTGACTTGAGCCTTTTATAGCTCAGCATATTAATATGGCTTTACTTTTTATACCTTGTTTTTATGATGGGTGGTTAGGACCAAAATAAAGTAAGACTATATAATAAAGCATGTAAACTTTATTTGTATTATACATCATTGATCACTTTCTTCTGTAGCCCCATAATCTCCTCATTCAGAAAATTTGTGACACCACCAATATTTTGGCCCTAGCCCTTCAAAGTCAGTGAGGACTCAGGACAGAGAACCTGTACTGTAACAGCCTATAACTCAGTGGTGTCCCAAATTTTCCAATTGAAATTATTTTTATCAAATTATTTTTACTGTAATATAGTAGTAGTAGATATTGACTTACAAAATATTGAAAGCACTTTTCCTACTTCTATGAAAAATAAAATTTCATAACAAAGTACAAAAATAAAATTTTATAACAAAGTACAGAATAACAATAATTAGTACACTGGGACCAGGGAGATGGCTCAGTGTAATAAGTGCTTCCCTGGCAAGCGCAAAGGCCTGAGTTCAAATCCCTGGTTCAGAAAAAAAAAAAAAGTACATTGGGTGTGATAGTTAACTTTGTTTTCATTTTTGCATTTAGTCAAACTGCACAGCTCAGATTCACAGTGATCTTCCTATTTTCAGCCTCCCCAGCACTGGGATTACAGGAATGCATCTCCATGCTCAGACTTGGTCGCCCACTAAAGGACCCGGGGGCAGGGCTGGCATGGCGTGTGGGATGGGGGTAATTGAACCTTGGTCTCTGTGCTTGAAAAAGCAGATGCTGAGTCTGCTGGGCTACCTTCCTGGCCCTGGGTACCATAGTCTTAAAGAATGACAAAATTTTAACTCAGGGTACAAGTCCTAACAAAAAAAAAGATACAAAAGAAAAACAAAAAATAGTGCAAAACTTTATTTTCATTGAAGTAAGAAAAATTAATAATATAAATGAGACAAGTTTATACATCCATTGAACTATTTTTGCAATAATGGAGTAGAAATTTTTCAGAATTATTTAAAAATTCCTCTACTTCTATTTCCTTTTTATCTGTATGTGTATATTTTTTTGAGTTTCTCATATAAGACAAATAATGCAATATTTGAGCTTGTGTGTCTAAGCTATTTCGCTTACTATTTTTTCTGAACTTGCATCTATTTGCTCATAAGTACTTTAATATTGTCTCCTTTTAAGTGGTACTCTTTTGTGTATAAAAACCATATTTTCCTTGTCCATTCTTCTCTTGATGAACATATTTCCAAGGTTTAGCTATTACAATTCATGCTACTAAGGATATAGGTATACATGTACACATGTAATATGATAAACTCTTTTGGAAAGTTACCTAGAAGGGTAGCTGCATCACATGGACATTCCATTGCTAGTTTTTAAAGAAAGCTCCATACTGATTTCTAGTGGCAGTAATAGTTTGCATTCCCCCAACAATGTAGAAGAGTTCCTTTCCCCCCATATCCTCACCAGCATTTGTTATTACAGTGTTAGATTTTTTTAATGATAGTCACTTTTTTCTGGAATAATATATCTCAGTGAAATTTTAATTTTTTGTTGTTCTTATGGCAGTCATGATCAATACTTTTTCATGTATTTGTTGGAAATCTATACTTCTCAGAAGTATTAGAAGTATAGATTTCTCTGTCTCAATTGTCTATTTTTTGGCTGGATTTTTATTTTTGGGTCTAATTATTTTTTGAGTTCTTTATATATTCTAGATAAGGAATGCACAGCAAATATTCCCCCAATTTTTTAGGTTTTCTCCACTCAGTTGTTTCTTTTACTGGGTGGAGGCTTTTTAATTTGACACATACCACTTATTGCTTTGTGGTATTATTTCTTGGAGTTCTGTTCAGAAAGTCCTATGTCTTAAAGACTTTTGCTATTTTATCTTCTAGCAGATTGTTTTGTTGTTAACATTTAGATATTTGATTTTAGTTTTTGCATGGTGAATTATGAGTCTAGACTCAGTTGTCTTATCTGTGGATATCCAATTTTCTCAAGACCATTTATTAAAGAAGCTAGGTTTCTTTCACTGTATGAATTTTGTAAAAAATCAATATTTGTCTGTGTTGTGACTGTTTCTGATTTCTTTGTTCTCTTGCACTGATCCACATGAATGCTTTTGCACTATTACGATGCTGTTTTAACCACTGTAGCTTTGCATTATAACTTTAAATCTGGAATTGTGATACTTTCGTATTTGTTTTGCTACCCTGGATTGCTTTTACTACTCAGTGTATCCTCTGGATCCAGAAGAATTATGGGATTGTTTTCACTATTTCTCTGAGTAATGCTGTTGGTATTTCAATTGGGATTTCATTAATTCTAAGTATCATTATTGGAACTTTAGTCATTTTTGACTACATTGGGACTGGCTGTGAGGAATGTGGGACAGGTTTTTACTTTCTGATGTCTTCCTTCGTTCACTCTTTCAAAGTGATGTGATTTTCATTTCTTTGTTTAGTTTCATTCCTAGGTATTGAACTTTTTCATACTTATATTGTGAATGGTATTGATTTCTTAATTTCTTTTTTTTTTTTTACTTTTTAAAATATACTTTTATTTCAGTCAGTACAACTTAACACCTGTGACTTACTTAAGTGAAATGCTTAGATAAAAACCTAAAGTGCCACTTGGTTAAAGTGTCGGGAGACAAGGAATGTTGCTCTCTAATGTAAAACTTGGATCATCTATGTTAAACCTTATTTCACATTCCACATCATTTTAGAATTTATTTTCAAAGGGGAATAGTATTCATGTGGGCTTAATTTCTTTCTGAGTGAGTGCATTATTAGTGTACAGAAATGCTACTCATGCTCATTTTTGTATCTTCTGCATTGCTGACTTTGGTTATTAATTCTAGGAGTCTTGGTGGAATGTCTGTGACCTTTCAGTGTTATAATCATGTCATTTGCAAATAATGAAACCTTGCCTCCATTCCTTTCAAAGTATATTCTTTTAATTCCTTTCTCTTGTCTGATTGCTCTTACTAATGTTTCAGTGATTAGACATCTCTGTCTTGCTCCTGATTTTAAGGGGAAGGTGTTCTATGTTTTTCCTCATTTAATATGGTGTTAGAAATGGGCCAGTCATAAGTGGTCTTTGTCAGATTGAAGTAAGGTTACTCTGCACCATATTTTCTTCCAGTTTTTGTTTTAAATCATGAATGGTTGTTAGATTTTTGTCAAAGGGCTTTTCTGTATCTATTGAGATATGTGATTTTTGCCCTCATATTTATATGATGAACTACATTTATTAAGTTAGCTGTATTGAACTATCCTTTTATCCCTGGCATGAAGCCTACTTGGCTATAGTGTATGATTTTTATATGATTTGGGCATTCTATTTGCTGATATATTGCTAAGGTTTTTGCGTCTGTGTTCATTACAGAGATTGTAATTGTAGATCTCTGCTTTAGTGAATCCTGAATGGCTTTGGGATTAGGATAATGCTAGTTTCCAAGAATGATTGTGGGAACACTCTTTCCCTCTCAATATCATTCAAGAGTTTCAGGAAGATTAGTGATAGATCTTTCATGAACTTTTTATAGAATTCAATTAAGAACTCATCTGGTCTTGGGCTTTTTTTTGTGGAACCAGGGATTGAACTCAAGCTCTTGTGCTTGCCAGCGAAGCACTTATTCCACTGAGCCATCTCCCCTGCCCCTTTGGGGTTTTCTTCATTCTGTTTTGGTAATTAAGATGTATCTGGAAAACTCCCCTTTCTTCTATGTGCTCTATTATTTCAGCATATGTAGTTATGAAATACTTATTCATACTAATAGATTTAGTTAATTGTGATTTTACCATTTTAATTTCTAATTGGTTTGATTTGTGTCTCTTTTTTTCTCCTTGTTTGTAGGTAAGTTTGGCAGAATTGATCAATTTTCTTTCAAAGAACCAGCTCTTTGATTTGTTGTTTCTTTCTATTTTATTTTTTAGTATGCACTTACTGACTTCTCTGATATTTATTATTTCTTTCTTGTTCAAGCTCCAGATTTGGATTATTCTTATTTAAGACCCTGAGATCCTTCATTAGGTTATTTATCTGGGCTCAGTCTGTCTCTCTGATGTGTGTAGTCACAGCTATAAACTCCCCTCATAGACTGTTTCTATTGTATCCTTTACATTCTGGCATGTTTTGTATTTTTTATTTATTTTTTATTTTATTGAGAAACAAACAGTAATGAAACACTATCAAAACTGATTAATAGGACAGTTTCAATAATTAATACATTGTATATTGTTATCTTCTTAGTGGATATCCATAGTACAAGAAGCAGACAGGATATCTTGTCCAAACACTATCAGTACAAATATTTCTACTCATTAAGTTAAGTGAAAGTAGCTGTATATCTATCCTAACTTTTCTGTATATACAAATACAAAATGGTCCTTTTCTATCCCTGTTTTTTGTTTAGTCCTGTCAGAGTTGGGTATTCCATTGACATTCAAATGTATTGGTGTGTGAATTCTGCATAACAATCCAACACAGAGCAAGTGCAGAAGCATGATTTAATTCAAAGAGCTGCCTTTTTCTCCCTTTTTCTTCAATCTATTGATTATTCAAGAATGTATTATTAAATGTCTATGCATTTGTATAGTTTCTGTCATTACTTTTGCAATTGATTTCTAGTTCTATTACATTATGATCTGATAGCATGCGTGGGATAATTTTTATCCTTTGTATTTACTTAAACATGCTTTATTATAGTGTGTGGTCAGTTTTGGAGAAATTACTGTGCTACTGAAAAGAATGTGTATTGTGTTATTGGATAGAAAGCTCAGTACAAGTACTTTGGTTGAAGGATTGATTCAACTCTGATATTCCTTTGATTTTTTTTCTTTTGTTTATTTGATCTGTTTGTCTGTATGTGATAGAAAATAATTACTTTGGTCATTATCTGATCTTTTATGTCTATTTTTGTTTTATGAAGTTAGGTGTACAATGTTTGATGAAGATATGTTTATAATGTTATCTCTTTCTGTTGAGTGTCCCTTTAAGCAATGTATATCTTTTCTTGACTCTTTTGATCAGTTTAGCTTAAAGTTAATTTTGTCTGGACTTTAAATCCCCCTCATTTTCTGGTTCTTATTGCATGGAATATTGCTTTATATCCTTTGATTCTTATTCTATGAGTTTCCTTTTAAAGAAATGTGTTTCGTGTACACAGTGCACTGTTGAGTTTTGTTTCATGATCTAGCCTGCTAATCCGTGTCATTTCGAAGGTCAATTGAGTCCCTTCACATTAATGATTACAATTGATAAGTCTTGACTTATTCTTATCAGCATTAATTACCTGTTACTCTTTTGCTTTCTTTCCCTTCTACTGAACTGTTATCCCTTGCAAATTAGTTCATTGCATTGGACTTTTGGGCTTTGTTGGACTCTTTGTCTTTTTCTAAGATATCCTTGAAAATATTTTGGAGTGGTAGTTTGGTGGTCATGAATTTTTTTAAGGTCTTCTTCACCTTGGAAATCTCTTACTTCTCCATCAAGTTTGAAAGATAATAATACAGGATGTTTCAGTATGTGTTTCAAGTGGTTTTCTTTTAGGGCTTGAAACACTTCGTTCCAAGCTCTCCTTGCCTGTAAGATTTTTTTTTGGTGAAGTCTGTTGTAAATCTGATGGGTTTTCTTTTATAGATGATTTGTTGGTTTTCTTTAGCAGGATTAAGATTCTATTCTTATGGTGGAATTCTAGTGTTTTGTTGTGTGGTGTACTGTGTTCTCCTCCCGCTCATCGTGCCTGTTCTCAGCTTCTACACCCCACTTGTCTGTATGTTAAATTCTTTTTCTATGTGTAGAAAGCCTTCTGTGATTATTTCCCTTAAAATGTTCCGTCCTTGGTGCTTTTTCTTTTCTTTCTTTGTACCAGGAATAAAACTCAGAACCTTTCACTTGCCAGGCAGGTGCTTCTACCATGCCCTGTCTTTTGAAGTTTCATCAATTTCAGTTACACTTATATTAGCTTTTGTGTCACATATCAGCTATTGAATGCAATTTTACTGTGTTCTTCTGCTTTTAAGAAATTACTGATTAATTGAACACCAAGCATGGCCCTGTCTGGTTGAACTCACATGGTATCCTCACACTGGTTGCTTCCATTGTCCACAGTTGCAATTGAAGTTTTGATATTCTGGCTCTCCGTTTGCATCTTTTTATGGGTTCTCATTCCTTTCTATGGTTGGCATTTATGTTTTGTCTCTCTTTCTTTAGCTTCACTAGATATTCGCTAGTGTCTTCTCTGGACGTGCTGACCATTTGCTCCATTGTGACCATTATCTAGTTATATCTTCTTTGAATTCACCAATCATCTCATTAAACTGATATTTTTCACTACCTCTCAGACTTTTCTTCAGTGTGCATTATGTTTTTTTTCCCCTCTTAATATTGCCTAACTAAACATGGCAGGGTTAGGAAGTTTTTTGAGGCATTTTACTGCCATGATTTTTATTTCTAAGTTGTATTTTGTTTCGTTTTCTGCTTCTTTTTCCCCATGCCCAGTTCTTTAAGAATAAGTCACAGTATTGTTTAGAATCCTCACTCAGTGTATTAATATACAGACAAAACCAATTGACATCAACAACTATGTTACCTTGAATATAATAACACAGTCAGCAAAAGCACTAGTGTAAAATCTAACCTGGATATTGACACACCCCAAGAGCCACTCATGAATCTCATATAATCAAAACAAATTGGTCTATGGTTTTAGTAATGACATTCAGGCAGCCCAAATATTGACCTATAGTACTGTATATGAGGCAATACAGAGAATGACATATAGCATTATATATAAGACTTCTAATTTCTTAAAGATATAGACAGCAGTACAAGAGATTAAGCATACCATTAGACTAATGCAATCTCTTTAGCTTCTTTTTCCATATGTGGAAAAATTTATGCTGCTACTTTTGTGAAAACATGTTTTTGTGTCCCTTGTGGTGTCTTTTGATATTTCATTCATTCCATTTTCTCTCATATCCATCTTATTTCTATCGCGTAGCATCTGTTGGATACACTTTCCATGTGGCCATCTACTAATAGATACAGGTCCTGTGACCTTCCCGGTCTGAGCTTGTGCTTTTCAGTGGACCTCTGCTGACCTCTACCTCGCTCATACCCTCTCCAAGCCTGTCTTCTGCTTGGTCTCTGTGGAAGAGCGCTGTCTCAGTCCTGGAATGGCACTCTCCTCTGGGTTGTTGATCTTGTCTTCAATCAGGTTGGTGTTTTGGTTACCGCCTCTGTCACACAGTGGTGAGGAGAAACATGCGCCAGAGCTGGCTGGAGTGGTATAGCTTGGCCACTATACCCTTCTTGTGCACAAGGCAAATGGAGACAGCAGTGTTGGTAGGGCAGAAAGGCCAGGGCAACTCTCTGCTTCTGGTGTGTGGTTAACCTCAGGGGTAGCTCGGCAACTGAAGCACAGGTGGGATGGAACCTCCTTTCTCTTCCTCTGCCCACACAGGTCACCTGCAAACTTTATGTACCTCCAAGAAAAGGAAAATATGGGTGAAAGATTAATTACAAAGGGAGTTTAAAGTGATAGATTATAGGTAATCATAAAAAAAATATGCTGGCATGTTCCAAAACTTTGCAACTAAAAATAAGACCTTAAAATGCAAAGGGCCATAAGTGAATGAACAGAAACATAAAAAGACTAATGCAAAGTTAAAAAGCAATGTGGCAGGTCACCTATGGAAGATTACAAATCCAACTAGTAACAGATTTCTGAAGACTCAAAGTTCTAGAATAAAATATAGCAATGTCTTGAAAATTCTAAAGGCACTAAATTTTCACCTACAATAACATGTCTAAAATATATATGTCTAAATATGTACATTTATGAAATATAAATGTAGGTAGAAGATGCTTTCAGAGACAAACTCAAAGGTTTTATTTATTTTATTACTTTTCTTAAAATATTATTTCAACTTGTATTGTGATAAAATAAGAATCTACATGAGGAAGAAAATAGGTTTCATAAAACCACTGAGGCAACTCAGGAGCCTTATTACAGAAAGTGAATTAGGTCCAGGGAGCTTAGGGTTTTGGGGAGAAGAACAATGGCAAGACTTAGTGGAGAACATTAAAACACTTAATACATAAATATGATATCTAGCATAATTATTGAGCATGTGACATAAACTGCAACAACTTAAAAATCATAACATAATGGAAAGACATTGAAGCAGAAACTTATTCATCTTTTATGTTATATAATTAAGGCTATTTAAAATTTCAATGTGTTATAAAGACAACAAAAACCGAAATTCTGCATATTATATATGCCTAACAAAGGAATATATATGTATTTCTTTTCATTTCTTTTCTTTTCTTTAGTTTTGTAGATCAGTCAGCCACTGGTGAAGGGTCAATGGTTCAGTAGTTCAGTTTTAATCTACTTTGTTTCTTCAAATACATATAAAGTCAAATGAAATCATTATAGTTTCTTAGCTTAGGATATCCAAAAACAGACTGAAGCAAAGTCTATTGTTAATGCTCATTATGTTACAATCACAGGACACCACCAGAAGACAAAGAAAAAGCAAAATAATGTAATACAGAAAACAGAGGATAATAGCTCCAGATCATTGAGATAATACAACTTATATTCTTATCTGCATATACAGAATTGCCTTGAGAAGTCACTAGAACTATACCTCGGAATTGTTTAAGAAAAATAAGAAAATCATCAGTTGGATCTATTCTGCTTTGTCCTTCCTTAGTAAAAGTTGGTCCAGAGGCATTTCACTCCCGATGCTTCTGTGGTCTGACATGGCCCTCTTGAGACGCAGAGCCCCACACCCTAGCTGTTCAGGCCTGTGTACAGGCACACTCACACTCTGTACTTCCACAAAGCTGTGTGTGATGCTGGAGCCAGAATTTACTGGCAAGGAAGAGTGAGCCAACTACTGAAGGATGAACAGCTATGGCAATGACAGCAGTAGTAGGAACATTTCAGTTAACCAGCACCTTAGGCCTAGGGGTTTGTAAGGACACTGTGAACAGAGAAGAAATAATGTCATGGGGAATATCTTCATTTCGGAAAGGACAAATCACTCCCTTCTCTATGGTACAAGTGGCTGATTATCTTAACTGACTTTGAGCCAGCTTGTCCCTTTCCCCAGTGAATTGTGCTGTGTGGAGAGATCGATGTCAGAGCTTATCAAGATTGGGTGTTCAGAGGTTGGAGTAACCATGTCACACTCAGTGACAGAATGTCCAGTCTCTATTCCTGCCACCATAACCATTCTCCTTTTTTGGCTATTTTTAGAAGCCATGAAATTAATGAAAGGAAAACCATGGCTGACATTCACAATATAGGCCATCTTCTTTCATCTGGCTATTGCAAACCTGGTGAATATTCTACAGCAATATGAATTAATGTGAAACAACAAATATTTTACTTTTTGTACCCTCTCACATGTATGTATTTGGTACATGGTCTCACTATGCAGCTTGGACTCATAGTGATCCTCCTGTTTTCAGCTTCCCCAGTGCTGAGATTACAGGCACGTCTCCCCACATTCAGACATGTTTGCTAGCTCAGCGCACATTAGGGGTGGGGCCAGTGTGGCATGCAGGACCAGGAACTGAATGCTGGCACTGCTCTTGCCAAAGTGGTATTTAGTCTGCTGAGCTATCTCACTCACCCAGTACCCTCTCACATGGACACATCTATATGCTTATTTTCTAACTTGCCTTACTTCTGTTTTTCCAGTCATGTTCTAATCTATGACTAAATAGAGACAAGTAAGTAGCTGGCATTCAGGAGTCAAAAGATGCCCCTGTTTTAGGCTACTTTTTCCATAGAAATTGCATAAGCAAGGGATCTTTACATCTGGGTAAATGCACCAGG
>PVKA01042275.1:0-17503 GCA_004027165.1 Ctenomys sociabilis
CTCTGTTCCGGGAAAGCCTGGCTGAAGTCTTTGTACAGGCTCAGCGCTTTCCGGCGCAGCGCGCTGCCATCGATGAGCGCGTGGCTCCTGCTCCTGTCTTCCACCCACAGACTCAGCGCCTTCTCCACCTTCACCAAGCACTTATCGCGCACGGTGGCCGTGACTTTGGCGTTCTGTGGGGCGACGGCAAAGCTAGTGCTGATTTCCTTTTCCTTCTTCACAATTTCACGGATAGAAGATTCATTCTTACCATACAGTTTAGCAACCCTCGGCATAGGATTTCTGTTCTTTCCTTATTAAGTCAAGATCTTTCACCTTTTCACTTAAAGGAAGCACTTTTCGGCTTCTCTTGGGCATTTCCAAATGGCCAGCACCAGACTAAAGCCTTAAGGTGATAGCCAAGTAAAGTAGGTTGGCAGAGTGGTGGCCCCAGGGTGACCAGAAGGAAGCCAGTATTTTGAGAGGTTCTGGCCCTAGTATGAATTGCTGAATTATTATTTAATATGGCGGAAGCCCTTAAAACAACAGCTTATCTTCCACCTCCCCCCTTCTTCAATTCAGCCCAAGGTGCAATTTCCAAAGTTTGCCCTTCCTACCACCTCAGGACCCCAATCAGTTCCTCAAGTATTTCTAAACATCCCCCTCAAACCCCACCCCTGGCAAAAGGCCATAAAAGCCTCAGCCTCCCTTTGTTCCAACTCTGAGAATCCCTTATCTTCCCCAGATTCTCTCCTGTCCTCAAAGATAACAAAGCCCCTTTCCCTCTTTCCTTCCGCCTGTTTCTCTGCTCCATTACCCTTGAAAACCTATGGGTAGACACAGGGTAGATGTCCTGCAGAAAGATGTGAGTCCTGTCCAGGATGTGATGATATCCAGAACACTTGGAGATTTCATTAAGCTAGTCAGCAGAACCATGTGCAGTTTATTGTTTGTTTAGTAGCAGAAATTGAACTCAGGACTTTGCACTTGCCAGATAGATACTACACTCCTGAGCTATATCCCAGTTCCCCCATGTGCAGGCTTTCGTTTTGTTTTAATGTATTTGGTTATAGGGTCTCACTACGCAGCTCAGACTCATAGACATCCTCCTGTTTTCAGCCTTTACAGTGCTGAGATTACAGGCTGTATTAGTCAGGGTTTTATTAGAGGAGCAGATATAATACAAGGAACAGGTATAACACAAGATGTGCCAGTCACAGAGTCAGATGAGGAAGTGAGCTGAGAAGGTCTGCACACCCCCTACCCAATGATTCAGTTCCAAGGTTTTGTACTGCTTGCAGTGTACCATCTCTAACGGTCCCTAATGGTCTCTAACGGTTGGCCCTTAGGTCTGCAATGGAAGACTGAAGAATCTGCGACAGAGACGGATCCAATCTGGAGGCTGAAGAGTCTGTGCTGGAAGCCAGGAGATAATGTCCAAGCTGACTGAGAAGACTGAAGTTCGCCCGAGGAAGCAGGAAGCGGAATGCGGAAATCTTCCTGGATCCCTTTTTGTGCTAAATTACTCCGGGGCTGGGCCCTCACAGCCCAGAGTGTGCAGTGCTAGGCCATGTAGCCAAGTTGATACAATGTACTGACCACTACAATCCACCCCTCTTCTACTTAGCAACTGGACATATTTCTTTAAAACAGTCTCCAGGCGCTGGGGAGGGGCCAGGGAGATGGCTCAATGGAATAAGTGCTTCCCTGACAAGCTCAAGACACTGGAGGAGAGGCCGCAGGATGACCCTCTCCACATCTCTGAGAAAGCACCCGCTAGCCAGTTTAAGGATTCTCCATTCTCGAAACTCTCTGGCTCATTGCTCCTCCAACCTCATCTGCCCCATAACTTACATGAGGCTTTGTGGGGACAACTAGACACAAATCATAACACAGGCGTAAACCACTACACTCAACTCTATGACCAGCTTGGCCCACCCTGGGGGCCGAGCTGGCATGGCATGTGGTACCAGGGATTGAACTATGGTCCCTGCAGCTTGCCTAAGCTTGCTTAAGCAGGTGCTTTAGTCCACCGAACTATCTTTTCAGCTCCTCCATGTGCAGTTTTAAAGCCATAGTACCAGGGTATGATGGTGCACATCTATAAATCAAGGCACTCAGGGAGGCTGAGGTGAGAGGATGAAGAATAATCCCTTCCCTGGCAAGTGCAAGGGCATGAGTTCAATCCCAGGTTCTGCAAAAAAAAAAAAAGGACAATATTTATTTATTTGTTTATTTGGCACAGGATTTCGCTCCACAGCTAGGACTCCTCATGATCCTCCTGTGCTTTCAGCCTCCCCAGGGCTGGGATTGCAGACATGCATCACCACATCCAGTCTCAATACAGTAGTTTTGAACAGCTTTACTTGTTTGTAGGCTATGATATTTAGCATCTGGGTAAATGGCTTTTTGCCATATGTATTAGTCCTCAAACTCTTCTCAAGATGGGAGAGAAAAAAACTAAGGCCAAGTTATAGTTTATTCATAGTAATAATGTGCATGAGCTAATAGATCTCCCAGCTTTTTTTTTTTTTTTTTTTTTTTTTTTTTTTGAGGCAGGGTCTCACTATGCAGCTCAGGCTGGCCTTAAGCTCACTTTGTAGCTCAGGCTGGTCTCGAACTCACAACAATCCTCCTGCCTCAGCCTCCCGAGTGCTGGGATTACAGGCCTGCGCCACCACGCCCGGCTCCCAGCTTTTTGTATACCTTTTGTGTTAGTGTCTGTCCTCTGCAGGAAAACTAATATTTGTATTAAGCCAGTTAAAATAAAGTGTTATCCATTGGATTAATGGGATTTAGAAAAATATTATCTTCTATGCAATATTATATTAATATTGCCAAAATAATATAATTGCATTCATTTGTATTTTATATACAATATATGATTATATTCGGAGCCCACAAAAGATGCACAACACTTCAGCAGTTTACCACCACTATGAGCCCCTCTTGTAATACAAAGGCAGCTTGTATTAATGCCATGTCTCAGTAAATATAGTGTTAAAATATCTATGTAAGTTTTTCTTTTCCTGATGTAAACATTCTTGGCCAACTCTATAATATTATGAGTCAGGGAGATAGCTCAGGGCATAAGAGCCTGCCTGGCCAGGCGTGGTGGCGCAGGCCTGTAATCCCAGCACTCGGGAGGCTGAGGCAGGAGGATTGCTGTGAGTTCGAGACCAGCCTGAGCTACAAAGTGAGCTTAAGGCCAGCCTGAACTGCATAGTGAGACCCTGCCTCAAAAACACCAAAAAAAAAAAAACCTACCTGGGAAGCACAAGGACCTGAACTTGATCCCCAACACTAAAAAAAAAAAAAAAAAAAAAAGGAAATCGTGTGTCTCGTTAATAACAAATGTCTTAGAAATAAAATACTATATTTCCTTTTTTCTCTCTGTAGTACTAAAGATTGAACCCATGGTTTTCACATTGAACTACATCCATAGCTGTTTTTAATTTATTTCAAATTTTAAAACACAATCTCCCTAAATCATTAAATTGCCCAGACTGGACTCAAGCTTGTGATCTGCCTGGCTCAGCATCCAAAGTAACTGAGATGACTAGCAGTCCTCCGTGGCTGCCCCTGTCCTCCTTGGTTAAATGTCACCATTGCTATTTAACTGTCCATCTATCTATCTATCTATCTATCTATCTATCTATCTATCTATCTATCACAGGATCTTGTACAGGCCAGCCTTAAACTCACTATGTAACCCAGACTGGCCTCGAACTTGCAAATATCCTCCTGCCTCAGCCTCCCAGAATGCTGGCATCACAGGTGTGCTCTGCTGCAGCTACTACAGTCCATTTGTAACCTACAGCCATAGCATGCATGGCCTGGCTGCAAGGCACAGAATGCAGGTCTGGTAAATAAAGGAGATAAGAGATCTGAAATACAGGTCGTAGGTAGATAGTAGAGCAGAGCACTGGCCTCGCCTGCCTGCTGTGACCCTAGGGCCACCATCAGTAAATCAATCCATTTATCCATCCCTATTTTTGAATGAAATAATGACTCCACTATATATATATATATATATATATATATATTTTTTTTTTTTTTTTTTTTTTTTTTTAAGAACCTGGGATTGAACTCAGGCCCTTGCACTTTCCCGCCAAGTGCTTATTCAACAGGTGTCCCCCTTTGAGCTCTCTCCCCTATCTCCCCAGCCCCTTACATGAGCTTTTATAGCCATAGACAAAAAGTCCTAAGTCAGTACATCTGTCAAATCCATTAGCAGGAACATCAAGGAGGTAGCAAGGCACCTGGGGAAATCTCTCCTTAGTCACAGATGCTATCTGACAGCCGCTGGCGTTTCCTAGCTCAAGGGCTAGCAGAAGCCAGAGGTGTTTATCCAGAAGTTTATCTGTCACTCAAGACAGTATCAGGCCAGATATGAAAGTTAAGATAATTGGCTATTGAAGGGCCTCAGATTGTCCAAGATAATTCCAGGCCTGGATTGGCAACATTCTACCTCCCTCCCCACAGTCAAGACTTTCTGGTCAGCTGCGGTCTAGCAGTCTGCAGGATATTTTGTATCTCTTTTTGTTTTTTGAGACAGAGTCATGCTAGTATCATTCAGGCTGGCCCTGAACTCCTTGGGATCCTCTTGCCTCAGCCTCCACAGTGCTGGTGTGCACCACCACACACTGCCCAGTTTTTTCTTCTCAATACTGAGGATCCAATACAGGAGGGCCCTACAACGGAACTCCACCCCCAGCGCTTTTTGTTTTTTAAGTTACTAGGTGCACAGTGAACTTGGCGTCATCCTGCTTCAGCCTCTCAGTTCAGGATCTTTTTTATTTATTTATTTATGTTTATTTTGCAGAACTGGGGATTGAACTCAGTCCTTTGCGCTTGTCAGGGAAGCGCTTATTCCACTGAGCTATCTCCCTGGCCCCATGCCTCAACTTTTTAAGGAGACCTTGTCTCAAAAAAAATCAAAACAGAGCTGAGGAGATAGCTTGGCAGTCTAAGCACCTGCCAGGCAAGCACTAGGACCTGGGTTAGATCTGGGTGCCACATGCTATGCCTCCCTTGCACTGAGGCCAGCCACCAAAACCATGTGTGGTGGTGCACACCTGTGATATCAGCACTAGGGAGGCTGACACAGGAGGATCACTATGAGTCTGAGCTGCGTAGTAAGACCCTGTACCAAAATTATAACTAATGGGGCCAGGGAGATGGCGCAGTGGAATAAGCACTTCCCTGGCAAGCACAAGGGCCTGAGTTCAATTCCTGGTTCTGCCAAAAAAAAAAAAAAAAAGGCCAGTCTGATAGCTCAAGGGACCAAAGCATCTGCTTAGGCAGAACGCTGCTGCTGGCCAGGGTTCAATGCCCAGAGTGCCGTGCTGGCTCCACCCCCTGGGGCGCACTGAGAGGGCAACTGAGACAGGGTGTGGTGGTGCATGCCTATAATTCCAACACTTGGGAGGCTGTAAACAGGAGGATCAAGGGGCGGGAGATGGCTCAGTAGAATAAGTGCTTGCCTGGCAAGCCCAAGGGCTTGATTTCAATCCCTGGTTCCACAAAAAAAAAAAAAAGGAGTATCACTAAGACAGGAGTATCACTATGAGTCTGATATACATAGTGAGAGCCTAAACACCCTGTAGATCCTGCCCTAAATACAGAAAGATAAAGAAAGAAAGAAAGAAAAAAAAAACATCAACAAGATGGCTCAGGGACTAAAGCACCTGCTTAGGCGAGCGCAGGGACCGTGGTTCGAGCCACACCAGCACCACCCCATGGAGAGCGGACCTGGCCAGAGACTGGGTGTAGTGGTGTATACCTGTAATCAATCCCAGGGCTGAGGAGGCTGAAAGTAGGAGGATAACTCCCCGTCCAATCTGTGTAGTGACACCCTGCAACACCAAAATACATTTAAAAATAAAAATCAGAAAGAAATGAACATCAGCACAAGGTCTGGGATTGTACTTCCATAGCAGCATGTTTGTCTATCACCTGGGAGGTCCAGGGTTCTATCCCCAGGACTGAAAAAAATTAATATACTAAAAATGGGGGAGGTTCTTAGCTTGCTAGTCCCTGTAAACAAATGCCTTCTTTCAGAAGAAAGAACATTAGGCCTACATTGGCGCATGCACATCCATTAAAAATGTGTCACGCTTGGACATGACGGTGTGCACCTGTAGTCTGAGCTACTCTGGAGGCTGAGGTGGGAGAAGCATTGGAACTCAGGAGTTGGAGACCAGCATGGGCTACACAGTGACACTTTCAAGGGGAATAACAGACAGACAGTTAAGGAAAGCTGGGTATGGTGCCTCACACGTACAATCTCAGCTTTCCAGGAGACTGAGGCAGGAAGGTTGCAAGATGAAGGCCAGGCTGGATGAGGTAGCAACTCAGCAAGACCTGAAAGAAAGAAAGAAAGAAAGAAAGAAAGAAAGAAAGAAAGAAAGAAAGAAAGAAAGAAAGAGAAGGGAGGGGGAGGCAGGGCGAGAAGGAAGAGAGAGAGAGAGAAAGGCTATGTTCATAGCTGAGTGAGAAAGCTCATGGGTTCTATCCTTAGTACCACAAAAATAAACTAATGTATGCAAAGGGAATCATACTATGTATATTCAATTTTTTCTCTTTTTTGAGCTCACTTGAGTCCTCCTGCCCCAGCCCTGTGAGTTGCTGGGATTACAAGGTGTGCATCGCCACACTTGGCTCACACCATGCAGATTCTAATCAGTCCCCTGGCCGGAGACACCCCAATTCTCTTTCTCTTTCCTTCCCTTCATTTCTTCCTTTTCTTTCAGGGTGCTGGGGATGGAATTCAGAGCCTCCTGCATGCTAGGCAAGCTCTCTCCCATGGAGCTACTCCGCAGCCCTGTGGTTGTTTATTTCTTATATTTTTGAAATGTTAGGTGACTTGGGTTGTTTTTCTAAGCAGACAGCCCGTGAAAGCCCCTGTGCACCTAAAATGCCCATGCGCGCTGCCACTTTGCCCCCAGAAAGATTCCCTACTGCGCATGCCTATCAGGATCAGGGCGTGAACGCGCCTTTCCTCACGGGGTCCTGAGGTGTGCACTGATAGGTTTATCAGGGCAGGACACTGCAGCAGGGGTAGAAGGGAAAAGAGAAAGAGGTTTTATTATCTTTAAGGACTCAGAAAGAATCGGGGAAGATAAGGGATTCTCTGAGTTGGAACAAAGGGAGGCTGAGGCTTTTATGGCCTTTTGCCAAGGGTGGGGTTTGAGGGGGATGTTTAGGGATGTTTAGAAATACCCGAGGAGCTGATTGGGGCCTTCCCTCAGGTGGCGGGAAAAGTGAAAGGAAATTGCACCCTGGGCTGAGCTGGAGAAGAAGGGGGGAGGTGGTCTCTGGAAGATGAGCTGTTGTTTTAAGAGCTTCAGCCATACTGGATGACCGCCATAATTCAGCAATTCGTACTCGGGCCAGAGCCTATCACGCACCAATCATGAGAGGGGTTGGGCACCTTTCTTATTTTTCTTAGCCACCTGCAAGTGCTAAAGAAGTGGCACCTGCATTAAGATCCTCCACTCTGGTCAGCGCTAGTTTGCTTCACTGTTAACATCTGGCCTAGCATTCTCCTGACTGGTTGATTCATTTCTTGGAGCCCACCCGCACTGGCAACTTACTAAGACCCTGTGTCAAAATGAAATCTGAACCAGGCATGATGGCACATGCCTGCAATCTCAGAATTTGCAAGGCTGAGGCTGGAGGGTTGCCATGAATTTGAAGCCAGCCTGGACTACATGGTAGGTTCAAGTTCAGTCTGAATGAGAATGTATCTCAAAACACAGACACAGACACACAGACACAGACACACACACACACACACACACACACACACACACAGTTATACAAAGGACTAAACATAGACTACCGTGGTAGAGCTCAGTCCCTCTGCCACCAAGGTCCTGAGTTTAAACCCCAGTACTGCAAACAAACACACACACACATTGTCTCTCTGGTAAATAAAAGTATCAAGACTTGTGCATTCTGTGGCTACAAAACTTGTGATGCCTCTTCTGTGGGAAGCACACCACTCGGGGTCACCTGACTCTGCCTTCCAGGACATTGTCACTCTTATTTATTGTCACTCATATTTAATTCAGAATAAGCTACTTCCTTGAAGACAGTCTGGTTTTTATCTTATTTATTTATTTATTCATTTATTTATTTGTTATGAACCCAGCACCTTCCCACTGAGCCACATCCCCACTCCTGTTTTTATTTTAAGATAGAGTTTCTTGTGTTGCCTTCAACTTTGAGGGTTTTTTTTTTTATTTTAATTTTTATACATTTTAATGAGAAAGATAAAATAGCAATAAAAGTTTCATAACAGGTTAATAGGACAGTTATAATAATGAATACATTGTATATTGCTTATTTATTTTTTATGTTTGGAACAAGGTCTCACTAGCAGCTTGGACTCGTAGTGATCCTCCTGTTTTCAGCCTCCCCAGCGCTGGGATTACAGGTGTGCACCCCCATGCCCGGACTTGGGGCCAGCTCAGCCCACCTAGGGGCAGGGCCAGCGTAGCACCTGGTGCCGGGGACTGAACCCTGGTCCCTGCGCTTGCCCAAGCTGGCACTTAGTCTGATGAGCTAGCTCACTGGCCCCACACCTCAACTTTGAATTTTCCTGTCTTGGCTTCCCAGAGCCCGGGATTACATGTGCACCATATCATGAGCTTCTATTGGTACTTTGTTTTATTTTGTTTTGGTTTGGTGTTTTAAGACAGCGTCTCCTCATATAGTCCAGCTGGCTTCAAACTGGTGGTAAGCCTCCTGCCTCCCTCTTCACAGAGCTGTCATTACAGATGTGTTTGAGCCACAGGCCCAGCTGTGTCAGTACCTTATACACCAAAGAAATTGCCTTTACTTTGTTTTTTGCATTACAAATATTTTCCTAGTTTGCTTTTAGACTTTTTATGCTATTTTTGTGGGTATTGTTGTTATATCAAAGTTTCTTTCTTTTTTATTTTCCTTTTTTTAACACAGAGGCTCACTCTGTCACCCAGGAGGTCCTCAAACTCACAACAATCCTCCTGCCTCAGCTTCCCAGGTGCCAGGATATCAAGTGTACATCCTGCACCTAGCTGAAGTTTCATTTTTACATAGTCAAATTAATAGTTTTTTGTATTGTGGCTTCCAAATTTTAAAGATCAGCGGTGAGGAAAGCCTCCTCCACCCCAAGAAGTCCACACACACCTCCCACACCTCCTGCACCGAGGTTCCTCCAGAGTTGGCTTCGGGGATCCAGAACTGTCCTTTTAGGGTGGCTTCACAGTGGCCCCACAGAGACCCTTCCCCCAGTCCCTGCCGTCTGGTTCAGTCCATCTCAGGACTGGCTGGGCCCCAGTCCTCCTGCCTCAGTCCCCTGAATGCTGGAACAACACACACACATGACCCCATCTAGCCCTTGTAATTCTGTTTTGTTTTTTTTTTTATTTTGTTTTGTTTTGGTCTTTCTTTCTTTCTTTTCCTTCCTTCCTTCCTTCCTTCCTTCCTTCCTTCCTTCCTTCCTTCCTTCCTTCCTTCTTTGGTCTTTTTGAGACAGGTCTGGCTATACATCTCAGGCTGGCCTTGAGCTCACTTGTAGCCCAGGCTGGTCTCCAACTCACAATGATCCTCCTACCTCAGCCTCCCAAGTGCTGGGATTGCAGGTGTGCACCACCACACCCAGCTACGATTCTCTTTTACCTGTACAATTCAGTAGCATTAAAAATATTGAGCAACCATCGCCCTTATTTGCAGGCCTTTGCATCACCCCAAACAAAACCTCTGTACCTAGCAAGCAGTAAACACCTGACTCCCCTCTCCCCTGCTAACCTCTGTTCTACTTTCTCCAAATCTGGGATCACCTATTTCAGTACTGTGTAGCAGTGGGGTCATGCACTGAATATGCCTTTGTCTTTTTCTGTCTGCTTTATTTCACTTAGCTATAGAATATTTCAAAAAAAATTTTTTTAAATACAGTATTGGAGCCAGGGACATGGCTTAATAGCATAAGTGCTTGCCTGGAAAGCGCAAGGGCCTGAGTTCAATCCCCAGTTCTGAAATATATATATATATATATATATATATATATATATATATATATATATATATATATAATACAGTATTGGGAATTGAACCCCCCAGTGTCTTTACATCCACTGAACTACACCTTCACCTCCTTTTCAGATTTTTAAATTTTAATTTTTTTTTTTGTGGCGGAACCAGGGATTGAACTCAGCCCCTTGCACTTGCCAGGGAAGCGCTTATTCCACTGAGCCATCTCCCCAGCCCCAGATTTTTAAATTTTGAGAGGGATGGGGAGATGGCTCAGTGGAATAAGCACTTCCCTGGCAAGTACAAGGGCCTGAGTTCAATCCCCAGCTCCACCAGAAAATAAATAAATACATAAATTTTGAGACAGTATCTTTCTAAGTCATTACACTGGACTGGATTCAGACTTGCAATCCTCCTGCTTCAGCCTCCCAGAGTGCTAGGATGACAGGTGTGCACCACCGTGCCTGGTGTGACCTGTTTGAGATTCTACATCAGCCTGGGGATGGAGTCTTCTGCCTCTGAAAAGACACCTTGGGGACTGTTTCTTCCCTGGTGCGGGGGTTGCAGCCCGGGGCCTATGCTGTTAGGTAAGTGTCTGTCACTGAGCTATACCCCCAGCTCCTACCGGAACTTCTGTACATTATGCCGAAGCTCTGTGCCACTTGGGGTAGCACGGACGTTGTAGATATAGAAGACATCGTTTTCCTCTCTCTTTCCCTGAGTTCTTAGCTGGGACAACTGTAACACAGGACAAAGCTCCAGAGGTGGGTTGCCCGCCTGTGATCCCACCATTTGGGAGGCTGAGGCAAGAGGATCTCTGAGATTGAGGCCAGCCTGGGCTACGTAGGAGACTCTGTCTCAAAAAATCAGACAAAAACAAAGAGCAAACTACCAAGAGAAAAACATTTAAATTGAATGGCATCTCCTGGCTACAAGGGCAAAACTCCAGGAAAGGGTAACTCCCAAGGTGATGGCGTGGAAGGCAGGCCTGGACAGAATCTTCCTCACAAACTGTGTGGCTGGGGTGAGAACTGGACTCTTGAGTCTGCCGGGGCCACAGACTGTGGGAAGATGAGAGCGGCAAGGAGAGGTAGATAAAGCTGCGGGGTGTGTCGGCGTCTCCCGTGGCAGCGTGAGTGGAAGGTCGCACACGTGGAAGGGCCCTTCGCCCTTCCTGTGTGTTGTGTGCACAAGTGCAGATCTGTCCTTATGCAGAGAGAGACGGTACAAAGTTCTGCTTGTACCACACTTTTTCTCAGTTCCCTTTTGCCATAAATAATCCTATGCCAAGCTGGCGTATTTGGGGGTAGCATATTCTCATCTCTTCAGTATCTTTTTTTTCCAGTACCAAGAATTGGACTCATGATCTTGTACTTGTACAGGCAAGTGCTTATTTTACTGAGCTATATCCTCAGCCTTTCTTTTTTTAATTTTATGTGTTTGGTACAGAGTCTTACTACACAGCTCAGGTTTATAGTAATCCTCCTGTTTTAGCCTCCCCTGTACTAGGATTACAGGTGTGCACCACCACACTCGCCGGGTTCCGGTGGTCAGCTTGGCGTGCCCGGGGTAGGGTCCTACACAGCATGTGGTAGTGAGGATCGAACCTGGGCACCCTCCCTTGCCAGGCAGGCAAATAGACCCCTGGCTATCTTTGAGGTCCTCTTCAGTACCTTAATATTAAGTATTCTGGCTGGTTTGATCCCTGGCACCACAGGCTGCCCTGGCCCTGGGCCCAGGAGGGCCGAGCCAGCCACCGAGTCCCAGGTGGTGGCGCATGTCTGTAATGCCAGCACTAGTGAGGCTGAAAACAGGAGGATCACTGTGAGTAGGGGCTATGCAGCGAGACCTTGTACCAAACACATTACATAAATAAATAAATATTCCAGCCAGGCCTATTGGCACACACCCGTGATCCTAGTGATAGGTTCTGGCCCCAGTATGAATTGCTAAAATCATCATGGTGGTCATCTAATGTGGCTGAAGCCCTTAAAACAAAAGTCCGTCTTCCCCAAGTCCATGTCCTACGTTTTTCTCCAACTCAGAAAATAATTTACTCAGGACATAATTTACTTTCACCCTCTCACCGCCTCAGGGAAGAGCTCCAATCAGTTTCTCAGGTATAACTAAACATCCCCTTCAAACCCCTCCCCTGGTAAAAGGTCATAAAAGCCTCAGCCTCCCTTTGTCTAGTGGAAAGAGAATTCCTCATCTTTTCCCACATTCTTGTCCTTAAAGAAAATAAAGCCCCTTCCCCCTTCTCCTTCTGCCTGTTTCTCTGCTGCACCCTGCACCTGAAAAATCTATCACCTAGCACTCAAGAGACTGAGGCAGGAGGATCTCTGAGTTCAAGGTCAATCTGGGCTTTTGTTTATTTTTATTTTTTACTGCTAAATTGAGTTCAAGGCCAATCTGAAATGCACAGTGAGACCCTGCCTCAAAAGACAGAAACAAGCTGGATGTGGTAGTTCACGCCTGTGAAGGGAAGCTGAGGCAGGAGAATCATTAGGAGTTCAAGACTAGCCTGTGCTACAAAGTGAGGTCAAGATCAGCCTGAATTGAAAGGGAGACCATGTCTCAAAAAGATTTTAAAAAGGGGCCGGGAAGATGGCTCAGTGGAATAAGCATTTCCCTGGCAAGCGCCAGGGCCTGACTTTGATCCCTGCTTCTGCAAAAAAAAAAAAAAAAAAGAAACAGCGCCAGGGATATAGCTCAGTGGCACAGCACAGCACCTGTCAGACAAGCACAAGGTTCTGAGTTTGATTCCTAGTTATCCCTCCAAAAAAGACAAAAACAAAAACATTCTTAGAGGCTGAGGGGGTGTCACTGGGCAATATAGCACTTGTCTAGCATGCGTGAGGCCCTGGGTTTCCGTGTTCCTCACTCTCAGGGCTGAGATGCAAAACCCGACACCAGCAGTGTAAAGGAGGAGAGGCCTCTGGCTCACAGTGCGTAGACAGTTGCGTCCATGGCAGGCTGGCTCCAAGGCAGGGTGGCACTCAGCATGCATTGCTGGGGAAAAGTCTGTTCTTGGAGGGGCGGCAGGAAGCAGAATGGCCAGCCAAATAGCTCAATGGAATAAAGAGCCTGCAAGCAGGTGCAGGGGCTGCGGGTTCGATCCCCAGGCTTGCTGTGCCGGCTCCTGCCCCAGGGTTTGCTGAGATAGCAATAGAGACTGGGAGTGGTGGTGCACTCCTATAATCCCAGCTCTTGGGGGGCTGGGATCACTGTGAGTCCAATCTAGTAGTGAGACCCTGAACACCCTGCAGACCCTTCCCTAAAATACGAGAGAGAGAGAGAGAGAGAGAGAGAGAGAGAGAGAGGGAGAGAAGAGCAGCAGGGAGAGGTGAGCTAACACCTGGGGTCACACCCCACCTCCGCCCACCCGAGCCCCCACCCACAGTGGCCTGGGGGGCTCCTATCCTGGGGGGCGAGCCAGCACCTGGGATCACTGCTCTGTGACTGCTGCTCGTGTCCTGTGTCCCTTCCAGCTTCGAGTTTTTTGTTGTTTGTTTTTTTTTTTTATTTTTGAGGAATCTTCACCCTGATTTTCACAGTGGTTGTACAAGTTTATATTCCCAACAATGGAGAAGGGTTCCATGCCTAGCCTGAACTTTTTTAAATGTGCTTTTTGGCCACTTGTACTTGTCTTTTGAGAAGTGTCTATTGCGGATGAGGAGATGGCTCAGTAGAATAAGCGCTTCCCCAGCAAGCACAGGGGTCTGAGTTCAATGCCTGGTTCTGCAAAAATTAAAAGAAAAGGCCCAGAGTTACCTGAAGAGAAGTATCTGTTTGTTTGAACTGGCCATTTTTGACTGGGTCTTTTATCTTTGAGGGGCTAATTTTTTTTTTCAGTTCTTTATAATATTGTAGATGTTAGTCTTCTGTCTGTGGAGTAGCTGGTAAAATCGGTTCCATTCTATAAGATGGCTCTTTGTTCTGTGAGTTGTTCCCTTTGTTCTGCAGATGTTTTTAAACTACGATAAGGGACTAGGGCTATAGCTCAGTGACACAGCGCCTGCCCGGCAAGTGTGAGGTCCTGAGTTTGATTCCCGGTACCCGCTCCAAAAAAGATGTAATCCCATTTGCTTGTTCTTGGTGTTATTTCTGGTGCAAGTGGGGTTCTGTGCAAGTTTGTGACTCGCCAATCTCTTCAAGAGCTTTGCCTATTGTATTGTAGAAGATTCAGGGTTTTTATGTAATATCTAAGCCTTTGATTCATTTTGACTTTTATTTTTTACTTATTTTTATTTTATTTGTGGAACCAGGGGTTGAACTCAGGCCCTTGCGCTTACCAGGGAAGCACTTATTCTATGAGCCATCTCCCTAGCCCTTGACTTTATTTTAGTACAGAGTGAGTGACATGGATCTATATTGATTCTTTTGCTCACAGATGGCCAATTTTCCCAGCACCTTTGATAAAGAGCCTCTGCTCCCCTGGTGTGACGCTGGGCTCTTGGTCAGCGACGTCCAGAGTAGCTTCTCGGTCCTCTCTTCTGCTCCATTGACCTGGGTCTGTCTTTATGCCAGGGCCACGCCGTTTTAATCATGGTCACTTTGTAATGCAACTTGAATTCTAGGACCGTGATGTCTCCTTTTGTTTTGTTCTTGTTGCTCAGGATTGTTTTTGCTATTCTGGGTCTCTTGTGGTTCCATAAAATTTTAGGATTTTCCCCCCTAATTCTGTAAGGAATGGTGCCATTTGGGATTGCATTCAATCTATATATTAATTTTGTTAATATGTTTTTTTAAGAAAAAAAATTTAGGGGGCCGGGAGATGGCTCAGTAGAATAAGTGCTTGCCTGGCAAGCACAAGGGCCGGAGTTCAATCCCCAGTTCCCCCTCTCAAAAAAAAAAAAAGGTATTTGTTTGTTACAGGGTCTCACTACACAGCTCAGACTCATAGTGATCCTCTGGCTTTCAACCTCCCCAGCTCTGGGGTTATACGTATGTGCCACTACTCCCAGGCATGGCACATGGTGCTGGGGATTAGACAGTGGTTCCCGCATTTGCCTAAGCTTGCCTAAGCAGGTGCTTTAGTCCACTAGCTATCTTACCAGATCCTAAGATGGTTATTTTTGACAGTATTGGTTCTGATTATCCAGTAACAGGAGATATCTTTCATTTTTTTTAATGTATTTTGTAAGGGTCTCACCTCTATGCAGCTTGGACTCATAGTGATCCTCTTGTGATTACAGGTCCTGGTGGCTCGCTGTGCCTGGGGTGAGGCTGGCACAGGCATGTGGTACCAGGGATTGAACCCAGGTCTTTATGCTTGCCTAGGCAGGCTCTTAAGCCTGCTGAGCTATCTCCACAGCCCCTTATTTTATATTTTGAGAGAGGGTCTCACTAAATCGCTGAATTGCCCATGCTGTCACTTGCCATCGTCCTGCCTCAGCCTCCCAAAGTGCACCACGGCACCCGGCTGCAGAAGCTCCCAAGCTGCCCTCTCTTCATCTGCCAACTCGGGAGAGAGTCTCTGTTTCTCAGGGTGACTATGGGAATGTCGTGGGTGCAGTGTGTAGAGGCCCTGCCTCCCTGCCTGGCAGCTGGCCAAGGAATGTGTCCTTGCTGGGTTTAAGGAATGCACCAGGTGCTCTGTGGCCATGGAGAGAAAAAGTGCCCCTGTCTTGAACCTGGGGACTTCACAGACTCGTGGGAAGACCAGGTGGAAAATAGGTTGCCATTGGAGGGGATCAGGTGAGTGTCCTAGGGGCCCAGGGCTGGAGCTGTAGCTGGGGCTATCAGCACAGGGCTATCAGAACTAGGGTGCAAGGGATTGATCTTGAATGTATGGAGGGGTTTCCTAACACAGAGGGTGGGGTGGGGAGTCAGGAGGAGAGGAGAAGCAGACTGAGCTCTGACGTGTCTGCAAGTGCAGGCAGGGGACCATGGCCTGAGCTGGACAGAGAGGTTTGGGTCACAGTGGGCCACCGTGCAGCTGGGTGGCTGTGACTAGACATAGAGGCTTCACATTCCAGCTCGACTTCCAGGCCAATGAAGCCACCCACTTGAGGAAGGACCATATTCACAAACTCATGGCGGCCAAGGATACATATATAGCTCCGTGGTGCGAGGCCCGCCTGGCAAGTGCAGTGTCCTGAGTTTGACTTCCTGTATGAAAACCAAACAAAATGCAAGGAGAGGTTGAGGTGTGGCTCAAGGGCAGCTCATTGGCCCAGCACCCTCAGAGCTCTGAGTTCAATTCCCCGCAGACAAGTCAAATAAGGGATTGCCCAACGCCCTGGAGCAGACACACAATCTGCTCAATGCACAGTACGGCGTTCGCCTGGGTAACCCACAGCACGGCGAGTTCCGGGTCCCCTTCCCACCCAGCTCTGGATCCTCGGTGGCTCTGGTCCTGGAGCCACAACCCTTACTGCCATCTTGGAGATTCAGTCATGTGACAGTGTGTGTCTCAGTGGTAATTTCTTTTCTTTTCTTTTTTTTTTTTTTTATGGTATCAAGGATTGAACCCATGACCTTAGTGCTGAGCTACATGCTCAGAACTTTATCTTTTAAGTTTTGAGACAGGGTCTTGTTAAATGGCCCAGGTTGGGCTCAAAACTTTGAGATCCCCCGCCTCAGCCTCCCAGAGGGCTAGGATTAAAGAGACATGTTCCTTCACCTTTGTGCAGATGTTCTATGGCTTGTTTATGTGCTACTAATATTTGGACGACTTCTAGTGTGGGGACATTTTTTTGTCTTTTTGAGACAAGGTCTCTCTATGCAGCTCATGCTGGCCTTCAGCTGACTTTGTAGCGCAAACTGGTCTCAAATTTGCAACCATCCTCCTGCCTTAGCTTACCGAATGCCAGGATTGCAGGTGTGCACCACCACGCCCGGCCTATAAGTGGTTTTGTCTAAGCCTTGTGTGGACCTTTTCATTCTCTTGGGTAAATAAATAGCTGGGAGTGGAATTTTTGGATCTTAGGACACATTTATCTTCACATTTCTCTCTCTCTCTCCCCATATTAAGGACTGGAAACAGGAGTACTCTACCACGGAGATGCAACCTGGTGCCTATAAAAAATCGTTTGTTGATGCAGAGTCTCTCTATTTAGTCCAGGCTGACCTCAGACTCATAATCCTCTGACTCAGGACTCCCAAGTGCTGGAGGTGTTGCAGGGTGTTCTGAGCCCCACCTGCTGCTTTTTACATTTAGTCCCTAAAAATAAGGCAGATTATGCTGGGGACATGGCTCTTAGAGCCCTTGATTAGCATGTGTGAGGTCCTGGGTTTGATTTCCAGCATTGCAGATAAGTAACCATGTAAATAAATAGATACAAAAAGAGAGAGAGGTACTAACTAGGCGTGGGGGTGCACACCTGTATGCTCAGCAGTCTGAGAGGCTGAGGCAGGAGGAGGTCTTGCAAGTTCAAGTCTAACCTGGGCAGTTTAAGAAGTAAAAGTCCTGGTCCCGCCAATAAATAAATAAATAAATAAATAAATGAAGTTAAAGAGATCTCATCTCAAAATCAAAAAGGAGAGAAAAAAAAAAAAA
>PVKA01042276.1:0-17495 GCA_004027165.1 Ctenomys sociabilis
ACACTATTTTTTGCCTTTTGAGATGAGGTTTCTCTATGTAGTCCAGGCTGGTCATGAAAATCCTCCCATTTCAGCCTCCTGAGTAATGGGATTACAAGTATGCAACACTGACAACCATGAATGTTCTTTAAGGAGATTGGCCTATAGTTTTCTTTTCTGGGTTAGTCCTTTTCTAGTTTTAGAATCAATATAATGCTAGCTTTAAGGAATAACTCTGAGAGCATTTTTTCCTTTTCTATTTCATTAAAGAGTTTGAGGAGCATTGATGTTAGATCTCCCCTAAAGTTCTTGTAGATTTTGGGAGTCAATCAATCAGGACCTACTAGAGTCTGGAGAAGTTTTGGTTTCACTGCCTCTTTCTAAGATTCCTTGAGAATATTTTACAGTGCTTGTCTGGTGGTCATGATTTTCTTGGGGTACTTTTTGTCATGGAAAGACCTTTCTCCATCAGTTTTGAAAAAAAATTTTTTTTGTAGGATAGGTCAGGGTTCAAAGTTGTCTTCTGCCAGAGCTTAAAGCATGTCACTCCAAGTTCCCCTGGCCTTTGAGGCTGGTGTTGAGAAGTCTATTGTGACTGTATTGGGCTTTTCCTTCATGACTCTTCTTTTTTTTTTTCTTTTCTCTAACAGCTGTTAAGATTCTGTCCCTTTGTTGGACTTCTGGTATTTTGACTATGAGGTAACTTGGAGAATTTCTCTTTTGATCCTAGATATTTGAGATTCTATATGCCTCATTTAGCTCTCCTTTCCCCCATCTTTGGAAAGCTTTCTGCTATTCTTTCTGTTTTGTTTTCAAACAGGAATCGAACTCACAACCTCATGCTTGCCAGGCAGGTGATGTTCCACTGAGCTAACTTCCTGTACCCCTTGCCATTATTTCTGTAAACATGTTATTATGGTTTTTGTGCTGGCCTCTGATTTTTCACTAATTTCAACTAATCTTGGATAAATTAGTGCACTTTCCTCAATTGAAAAAAAGTGGATTCAAGACTCCAAAATTTGTACTTCAAGATAATATACTAGCCAGGCGTGGTGGCGCATGCCTGTAATCCCAGCACTCGGGAGGCTGAGGCAGGAGGATTGTTGTGAGTTCGAGACCTGCCTGAGCTACAAAGTGAGCTTAAGGCCAGCCTGAACCGCATAGTGAGACCCTGTCTCAAAAAGACAAAAAAAAAAAAAAAAAAAAAAAAAAAAAAAAAAAAAAAAAAAAAAAAAAAAAAAAAAAAAAAAGATAATATGCACTGAGAGCCGATTTCAGTGACCCAGAGGTATTGTAAGATACCAAGGAACTCTTGTACTTTATCTTTTGAATACCGGTATCACCCAAAGATTTGTGAGTAAGGAGAATCTTGCTTTTCCATGTTTCTTAGTCTGGAGAGGGAAAAAAATATACATATATATTTTGTTTGTTTTTCCTGGTATGGGGCATTATACATACATAGGCCTTTATACTGAGCCAATTTCCCAGCCCATTTTTTAAAATTTTGAAACAGGGTCTTGCAAAATTGCTAAGTTATTCAAGCTGAGTTCAAATTTGTGGTCCTCCTGCCTCAGCCTCCCACAATTCTGGATTACAGGCGTATGTCACCATGCCAGTGAAATGTTGATACTTTTGAGAACCTTCTGGCAATGATGTTGCCGTTGTGTCACAGTCACCAGGCTGAGAGGAGTTTGGAGAGACAACTCCCCACTGGAGCCAGAGAGCAGTCTGCGTGACTTCACAGCAAGCCTTCAAACGGGCTTTATTTTCAGATACAAACTAGTCAGTTTGCAAAAACAGCTTATGAATTCAATGTGAATGTGTGTGTGTGTGTGTGTGTGTGTGTGTGTGTGTGTGTGTGTGAAAGACAGAAAGAGAGAGAGAGAGACTGAACTCTAAACCTTTGTACTGAGCCACATCTCCAGCACTTTTTATTTTAAATACTTTTTTAGTCAGAAATCTTGCTAAGTCACTAAGCTGCCCAAGCTGGCTCTAAACTTTCAATCTTCCTACCTCTGTCTCCCAGAGTGCTCGAGATTACAGGCATGTGCCAGAACTCCACTTCTTGTTGCCGTTATTTAATTTATTTAATTTACTAGATTGTGTTTAATTTTACTTCCCACCAATGAGTTCCTTGAAAAATCAAAGAAAAAAAAATAAAAGATTTGGATTTTCCCAATTGGTAGTATCATTTTTTTAATTTACCTTAAATGATTTCAAAACACCTAAATTTTTTGCACTGAGTGGTTAAAAAGAACAAGTTTGAAGTTTAATCTCAAAATAGTTGTCCAGGGGTTGGGGAGATGGCTCAGTGGAATATGTGCTTTCCTGGCAAGCACAAGGGCCTGAGTTCAATCCCTGGTTCCACTAAAAAAAAAAAAAAAAAAAAAAAAAATCAAAATAGTTGTCCAAATAGAAGGCAAAATCTGTTTTTCTTCTGTGCATCTCTTGCAAGGTGTCTTAGCTACTTTTCTTTTTAATGTGTTTGCTTGTTGCAGGGTCTCTCTATGCAGCTCCAACTCATGCTGATCCCCCTGCCTGTCAGTCTCCCCAGCACTGGGATTGCAGGTGTGCACCACAACGCCCGGACTGGGGCTGGCTCAGCATGGTGCCAGGGGATCAAGCCAGGAGACCGAACCCCAGTCCCTGCGCTTGCCTACCCAGTTGCTTTAAGCCGCTGAGCTATCTCACTGGCCCCAAATTTTTAGTCACTTTCTTGTTGCTGGAACAAAAATACCAGACACCTGGACCTTAAAAGAGGAGAAGTTTCTTTTGGCTTAGCTTGAGGACCACGGTCAGGCAGCAACAAAGAAGAAACAGCATGGTAGAAGAAAGGCTGCTTACCTCATGGCTTCAGGAAGCAGAAGACTAGGACGGACCAGGCATGGGCGTATACCCGACCAGGCCACACCCCTGAGACCTGACCTCTGTTCCTTGCAGCAAATCAGCTATTCCTGCCCCATAATCTGATCACCCTTCAAAAGCCCTGCCTATGAGTCCACGAGGTTTTGGACTATCTAGATAGGAATCATAACATACAATTCCTTAGCTGAGGGCCAGGGAGATGGCTCAGTGGAATAAGTGCTTCACTGGCAAGCACAAGGGCCTGAGTTCAATCCCTGGTTCCACCAAAAAAAAAAAAAAAAGAAAGAAAAAAAAAATTCCTTAGCTGAGTATGGTGGTGCATGCCTATAATCCTAGCACCTGGGAGATTGAGGCAGGGGGATCACTGGGAGTTTGAGAACAATCTAGATTACACTGTGGGTATAAAACCAGCCTGAGTTACTTAGTGAGACTGTCTCCAAGCCAACCCAACCAAACAAACAAAATATAAGGACACTTGACATTGGGTTTAGAATCCATGTATAATAATCAAGGATGAGGGGCCAGGGAGATGGCTCAGTAGAATAAGCACTTCCCTGACAAGCACAGGGTCCCGAGTTCAATCCCCGGTACTGCAAAAAAAAAAAAAAAAAATAATAATAATAATAATAATCAAGGATGATGTCTTTGTATCTATATTGAGAGGTTAATAACATTTTTAAAAGATTATTTTTTAAAATTAAGTAAAAATCACAGGTTCCAGGAATTAGGATATTGAACTAGTTTTATGTAGAGGGACATCATTCAATCCAATATCCCAAGATATAATGTAATATATAAAGATAAAATCACAGTGAAAGGTCTGTCCACTCTGAAGCCTGTTGATAACAAGTTGGCAATAGGGGCCGGGGAGGGGAGATGGCTCAGTGGAATAAGTGCTTCCCCGGCAAGCACAAGGGCCTGAGTTCAATCCTTGGTTCTGAAAAAAAAAAAAAAAAGTTAGCAATAGCTGTCAGTGTTCAGTGTTGCTGACATAGCTTGAAATGTTTTTGAATTTTTAATTTGGCATTGACCTCAGAAATTGAGTTATATTCTCAAGAAAACAGTAACAGCCATGACAGAAACCCCACATTTGTACAGTGCTGTAAGCTCTTTCACATCTCAAAACTTCATAATGACACTGAAGGGACGTAGGAGGAGTCTACCAATAGAAGAGTTTTCTTTTCTTATGGCCAAATTTGCTTTTATTTTCTTAAGGGTCAAGCCTCATTTCTAGCTTATTCTGGGAAATGATGAAAACTAGTACAATGAAGCAAAATAGATGTTGGCCTGAGAATCCCCAGGTCCCATGGCTAGAAATGTCTGAGTCATCTCTCTTTCATCCTACATTCCATTAGTAGCAAAATCCTGCTTATACCTGGAATAGTTCTCATGTATCTGTTCCCTTAGAAGGACCAACCAAATAACTCAGTGGATTATAATATTGAAAGTTCCTATGTACCCAATTTTCCTTAGCATTTTATTTCTTTTTGTTATACATATTTGTTATAATTAGTGAACAATAATGATACATTGCCTTTTATTTATTTTGGCAGAACTGGAGGTTGAACTCAGTCCCTTGAACTTGCCAGTGCACTTAATCTACTGAGCCATCATCCTGGCCCAGCTCAGCAGATTAAAGCACCTGCAAGCAGGCACAGTGGTCGGGGGTTGGATCCATGCCAGCCTCACTCCTGGGGCATGCTGAGACAGCAATTGAGACTGGGCATGGTGGCACATGCCTGTAATCCCAGCTCTTGAGGGTCTGTAAACAGGCGGATCACTACAAGTCCGATCTAGTAGTGAGACCCTGAACACCCTGTAGACCCTTCCCTAAAATACAAAAAGAAAAAAAAAAGGCATATATATCTATTCATATGTCCTCTCCTACTTAGTTCAGACTTTAGGTAAAGTCATGTCCTCTCTTCTCCCAAGTCTACTTGCCTCCATGAGATGTTCCTACTCCCCTACCTTATAGTGTTACCCACAGAACACACAACGAATTATAAATTCCTCTCAGGGATTTCCTCTAATTGCCAACTTTTCTGGACTCTTCTTTATTCTTTTGTACTCAGACATGCTCAAGGGTGTCTAAGGACACCTGGGGAAGTGCCCCCGCTGTGTAGCTCAAGCACAGAGTGAGTTACAGTCATGTAACCATGACTTAACACAGGTAAACACATATGTACTGGTACAGCACTGTACAAGAATACAAATATGGGCCGGGAGTTAGCCCAGCAGTGTAAGTGCCTACCTGGCAAGCACAAGGTCCTGAGTTCAACCCCAGGTACCAAAAGAAAAGAAAGGGCAGAGGGGGCAGCCAGATATCCTAACAGACTAAAGTGCTTTTTTAGACAGGCACAGGGACTGGAATTCAATCTCTGGTGTGCCCTGCCTGCTCCTGAGAGGAATTTATAATTCATTGTGTGTTCTGTCCCAGGGTGTACTGAGACAGGGACTAAGACCGGGCGTGGTGGCGCATGCCTGTAATCCCAGTGCTTGGGAGGCTGAAAACAGGATGATTGCCGCGAGTCTGATCTGTGTAGTGAGACCCTGTAGACCCACTACTAAAAACATTAAAAAGAAAAAGTAAATATGTGATAACAACCTGTATAAAAATCATACAACAAAGATGCAGGCGGCTCGTGCACTTGGCTCTGTTTATCTTGCATGCTGATGTCTTGCATTCTTTAACCTGGGGACCTGCCTCATGAAAATCTCCCCTGGGCCCCCTGAGCATTTCTTTCTTTCTTTCTTTGTTTTTTTTTTTTTTTGTTTTGTTTTGTGTTTTTTGCGGAACCGGGTATTGAACTCAGACCCTTGCACTTGCCAGGGAAGCGCTTATTCCACTGAGCCATCTCCCCAGCCCTCCCTGAGCATTTCTTGCTCATATCTTTCTACCTTTCCTTTAACTTTGAAATGTGTCAATTTTTTTTTTTTTTTTAACCAAGGATTGAACTCAGGCCCTTGAGCTTGCCAGGGAAGTGCTTATTCCACTGAGCCATCTCCCCTTCCCCCAAATTTGTCAATCTTATTTTCTTTTTTTTTGTTGGACTGCAGACTGAACCCGGGACTTCCTATATGCTAGGCAAAAGCTTTGCCAATGAGCTGTACCCTCAGACCTTGCCAGTCTTTTTTAACAATCATGGAATTTTTGTTTTGTTTAAAGACAAATAATTGGGGCCAGGGAGATGGCCCAGTGGAATAAGCGCTTCCCTGGCAAGCTAAAGGGCCTGAGTTCAATCCCCAGTTCAATAACAACAACAAAAAACCCAAAACAAAAGACAAATAATTATGGATTAGGGAGATAGCTCAGGAGAATAAGCACTTGCCTGTCAAGCACAGGGCCCTGAGTTCAATCCCCTGTATGGCAAAAAATAAAAGTGGGGGACAGGGAGATGGCTCAGTAGAATAAGCACTTCTCTAGCAAGCACAAAGGTCTCAGTTCAATCCCCGGTTCCACAAAAAAAAAAAAAAGGTAAACAACTATGTTGAGGCTAAAACACAGTCAGAAGTCTCTAGGCCTCCCTTGGACCACCTGGGCTCCTGTGCACTACATACTAACCCAGGGGACCCTTCAGCCTTTTTATCTGTTTCCTTCAGCATTGACCTTTATACTTCCAAGTGAAATGTATAAAGTGCTGCATTTTTAATTTTTTGTTGTAGGTATAAACTGGTAATTTCCTATTATGAATACAGTGTCTTCTTTTTATTTATTTATTTATTTTTGTCTTTTTTGAGACAGGGTCTTACTGTGCAGTTCAGGCTGGCCTTAAACTCACTTTTGTAGCTCAGGCTGGTCTTGAACTCACAACAATCCTACTGCCTCAGCCTCCCAAGGGCTGGGATTATAGGCATGCGCCACCTCTCCTGGTCAGAGTGTCTTCTTTTTATCATCTTCTCTTTCTTATTCTTTTTTTTTTTTTTTTTTTTTTTTTTTGAGGAATCGGGGATTGAACTTGTGCCCTTGCACTTGCCAGGGAAACACTTGTTCCACTGAACCATCTCCACAGCCCCTCTCTTACTCTTTTTTCTGTTTTTTACTCTTGCTGAGCAGACCCTAAACTATGGATGAGGCCTGAAGATGAAGTTCTTAGCTCTGTTGGTACCAGAATCCCATCTGCTGCCACATGAATGCATAAATTCTCCCTTCTTATCTTCCTAGTCATAAACATGGATTCTCTTGATAAGTGCATTTACATGTAATGAGTTATAATATGAAGAGGTTTCTTTCTTGTACATTTTGTTTTATATAATAGTTACCTTGCTCTTTTCATTTTTTTGTTTATCCAGTATTTATTTACTCCCAGGCTCTTTGCCAGATGAGTGCATCTCTTCTCAAGTCCTGACACACATCATGGATGTTATCAATTTCATCTTTTTCCTTGAAACCCCACTCTGAGTCATCACTCTCCCTGCTGTAGTCAGGCCTGGCTGTTCTCCGGACCACTGTTGTATGAATTTTCTTTAAAAATATAAAAGAAATATCTGCCTCCAAGCCCACAGTCCAAAAGATGACTTCAGCAAGTCCGGAATGTCAAGCAGATGAGTTTGTAAGGAGTTTCTTCTTGAGCAATAAATAACCCAAGGGTTACAGCACCACCGAAATTGCTGAAACTCGTATGCTGGGCTATTAGTTTCATACGCCACTGATTAAAACGGTAAAAGCAGGCTAAAAAAGTAAGATGGGTCCTTGGGAAAAGTTGTGTGTTCCCCACTCCCATTACACCCTTATCAGGAGCACTGCCTATCGCAGCTATCGTGTCTAGCCGTGTTGGCGGGTGACCTTGTGGTGTGGCAACATTTGGCACTCAGCCTCGGCATCTTTGAGGGCCCCCTGGACGGACAAACAAGGGCCTACACCAAGATGGAGCGACACTGGCAAGAGTTCAAAGGACAGCCATGCGTGGAGCTGTCGTCCCAAGGGCACCTTTCAACCTGGGCCTCACTTCTTTCTTCTCCTAAACAGAATCTCCTGGTCCCAAGCCTTTCTCATTCCTTCGGCTGTACAATGAAGTACTTGGGGGAGCTTCTCAAGAAAGACTGCATGAGAGCAACTGTCTAGAAAGGTGTAGTGATCCACCTGTTTACAGTCTCCCAAGAGCTGGAATTACAGGAGCGCACCACCACACCCAGTCTCAATCACCTGCCACGGGGATGGGGCTGGCATGTCAGGCCCAGGAATTGAACCCCTGGCCCGAGTATCTCAAGGTTTTGTGTGCTTGAAAGATCTTTGTCTTACTCACAGGTTTGAGGAGAAGCAGACCTCAAAGTTGCAATTCATCAACTTTTGAACTTTTGATGTAATTTTTCCACTATCCTTTAGCCCCAAGCTGAGATAGTATGTACTATTACAATTGTTATGCTTTTTGCATAATTTGTTTTTCCTTAAAAATATTTTATTTATTTATTTATTTATTTTGTCTTTTTGAGACAGGGTCTCACTATGCAGTTCGGGCTGGCCTAAAGCTCACTTTGTAGCTCAGGCTGGTCTCGAACTCACAACAATCCTCCTGCCTCAGTCTTCCAAGTGCTGGGATTACAGGCCTGTGCCACCATGCCCGGCTTCTTAAAAATATTTTAATCAGGGCTGCAAAGATGGCTCAGTGGAATAAGTGCTTCCCTGGCAAGTGCGAGGATCTGAGTTCAATCTCCAGTTCTGCAAAAAAAAAAATCTAAATATTTTAATGACTCTGTGTGTGTGTGTGTGTGTGTGTGTGTATGTGTCTGTCTGTCTGTCTGTCTGTCTGTCTGTCTGTCTGTCTGTCTGTCTGTGTGCTACTGAAGATTGAGGGCTGGGGAGGCAGCTCAGTAGAATAAGCCCTTCCTTAGCAAGCATGAGGGTCTGAGTTCAATGCCCCATTCTGCCAAAAAAGAAAAGAAAAGAAGAAGAAAAATGAAAATTGAACCCAGGACCTTCATGCTGCGTTATTCCCCTTGGCCCCTGCCCCTTTTCTCTTTTTTTTTTTTTGCCCCCATTTTCTTTCTTTCTTGATGCAGTTTTGTTCCTTAGCCACGGTAGTTCAAATTTGCAATGATCAGGGCTGGGGAGATGGCTCAGTAGAATAAGCGCTTCCCTGGCAAGCGCAAGGGCCTCAGTTCAATCCCCGGTTCCACCAAAAAAAAAAAATATAGACAAATTTGCAATGATCCTGTGTCAAGCTCCCAGAGTCCTGTGATTACAGGAGTATGCCACCATGCCTGGTTTGACCGTCTCTCTCTTTTTTTTTTAATGTTATTTATTGTACTATATTCTTTTGTTGTTGTTGTTGGAGGAAACGGGGATTGAACTCCGGCCCTTGCGCTTGCCAGGCAAGCACTTATGCTATTGAGCTATCTCTCCTCGGCCTTCTATATATTCTTTTTTAAATTTTTATTTGTATTAGTACATATTTGCATATATAATAATCATGTTCATCATGAAGGGTTGGTACACGTACATAATACATTTCAATTCTTTTTAGGTGCCTGTGGAAAAGCACTGAGACTGCTTCAGAGGTCAGGGTTGTCTGCATGGACACCTGAGGACACGACCCTGCTGACTAGCACAAGCGCACAATGGGATACAGTTATATAACCATGACTGAGCACAGGTAAACACATATGTGCTGGTTCTGGCACTACAAAAGAATGTAAATACATAACAACCTATGTAAGAATTATACAACCAAGATGCAGGAAGCTCTTGTGCTCTTGCACTGTGCTCTGCTCCATGTTGCCTACAGTTGTTGCTGATGTCTTCCACATGTACCTTCTTTAACCTAGGGATCTCATGGGTAAAAATCTCTCTTGGGCCCCCAGAGCGCGGTGATGGTGCCCTACCCACTCTACCTCCCCTTTCCCTCCATCTCTTGATCCCCTTCCCACTAGCAGAATATAGATTCCCTGTTTCTTATTATCTGTTTTTTCTCTTTAATTTACTTATAATATGGCTTTCTGTAATACTTTGCGTCTAGTTTTCTGTCCAAAGCTTCATACTGTCATGGAGCAGACTTCTAGAGGTTATGATTAATTCATTATCCAATTCTGGGATTATTGGTGTGAGGGATACACCTACTCTGGGTCCAATATCCTGCATACAATATCATTGTATGCAAGGGAGGAAAAGAAGCTTGATTTCTGCCACTGCTGTTCCCTTTTGGCTCTGGTTGTTTTGGCTGTTTTCTGCTACCATGAATGGCTGCCCTCTGCCATGTGTTACTCTGCCTTCCAGCCAGCCCAGTATGGACTGAGACCACCATAAACTGTAAGCTAGATAAACCTTTCCCTCCTTTATTTTGAGTGGTGGGTATTTTTGTCCCAGCAATATGACAAAAGTAATCTAGACAGTTTCTCAGATAAGAGAAACTGTGTCATAGTTAAGCTTGTGTGTCTGGTTTATTTCTCTTAACTTGTGGTCTCCAGTTACATGCATTTTCCTATAAATAACTCAGATTTATCACTCTATAACAATAGTACTCCATCGTGTATACACCCTGCATATTCTGTGTCCAGTCATCTGTTGATGGGTGCATAGGTCACTTCCAAGACTTAGCTATTATGAGTAGTACTGCTATAAACATGGTGTCACTGTGGTATGTCCTTAACTTTCAGGAAGATGCCTAGAAGGGGAATAGCTGGATCTAATGAATGGAATTTCTATTTTTAGGGTTTTGAGCAGGTTGTACTAGTTTACATTCCAATCATCAGTGTAAAAGCATTCTTTTCCCCAGAGGCTCACCAGAATTTGTTATTTGATTTTTTTGATGATACTCATTCTTTCTGGAATAAGAAATAATTTGAGTGTTCTTTTTTGTTGTTGTTTTGCAGAACCAGTGATTGAACTCAGGCCTTTGCACTTGCCAGCCACGCGCCATTTTACTGAGCCATCTCCCCAACCCTGAGTGTTATTTTAATTTGCTTTTCTATGATGGCTAGAGGTGTTGAGCATGTATTTATTGGCCAGTAATATTTCTTCTATTAAGAAGCACCTATTCATTCCTGTTCCTCTTTTTTAAATTGGGTCTTTTTTCTTATTTTTTTTTAGAGGAACCAGGGATTGAACTCAGACCCTTGCACTTGCCAGGGAAGTGCTTATTCTACTAAGCCATCTCCCCAGCCTTTGGGTCTTATATTGAGGGAGAGTCTAATTGCTTTTAAGTTCTTCTATGTATTCTAGATATTAGTCCTCTATCCAAAGAATATCTGGTAGATTTTTTTTCCCTCATTCTGTGGGTTGTCTCTTCATCTATTGGTTGTTTCCCTTGTTGGACAAAAGCTTTTGAACCACTTACCAGTCCAATTATGTAAATACAGGATGAGTAAAAGTTGTATATTTTTCATTAATTTTTATAAGATATATATAGGTAGCTAGATCAATAACAATTTTATCAAATTTATTCAATAAAAGTATTGACTGGTAGAAATGATATCTGTCTGAATGACACTGAGGGTAGTATATAAACAAACATATTACCTAAGTGATACATAAATTGTTGTGTTTCTTTATTTTTTTTGTATTTCGTACAGGGTCTCACTACACAGCTTGGCCTTGTAGTGATCCTCCAGTTTTCAGCCTCCTCAGCGCTAGGATTACAGGAGTACCACCACGCCTGAACTCAATCCCTGGCTTAGTGCCCCCAGAAGGACCACCTGTCCTTCTGGACAGGTGCCAGGAATCAAACCCCAGGCCCTGTGCTTACCTAGGCCAGCTATTAGTCCACTGAGCTATCTTGCTGGCCCTTTAAGTGTTTAATTTGATACATCTCATTTATTGATTCTTCATGTTATTTCTTCTGGAAGTGGGGTTCTGTTTAGGAAATCCTTGTCTTTATCTACGATGCCAAGTGTTTCGTCTATTTTAGCTATGTGCGGTGGCATACATTTGTAATTCTAGCATTTCACAGACTGGGGTAGGTGAATTGCTGTGAGTTTGAGGCCAGCTTGGCCTACATAGCAAGTTTAAGGCCAGCCTGAACTATATAGCAAGACACCATCTCAGAAAAAAATAAATAAACAAACAAATAAATAAATAAATAAAACAGAACAACAACAAAAATTGTTTGATGACAGATGCCTATAATCCCAGAACTCAGGAGGCTGAGACAGAAGGATTGCCAGGATTTCCACGAGTCTGAGGCCAGCCTGGGCTACATAATAAGCTCCAGGCCAACCTGGACTCTCTAGCAAGAACCTATCTCAGAAAAGAAAAAAAGAGACAAAAGAATCCCTTTTAAATCTATTTTTATGTTCCATCAGATTAAGTGTTTCTGTTTTATTTACTTATGTATACATGGGATCAAACTCAGGACCTTGTACTTGGCAGGCAGGCACTTATGCTGCTGAGCTATCTCCCCATCCATGCTTCTGTTTTAGTATTTAGACCTTTGATCCATCCTGATATTAGTACATGATGAGAAATACAGATTTAGATTCAATTTTCTGTATGTGTGTACCCAGTTTTTGCTGCACCTTTTGTTAAAGAAGTTATCCCAGTACTCCAGGGGCTGAAGCAGGAGGAGGATTGCTGTGAGTTTGAAGCAAGTCTGGGCTACATAGTGAGGTAAAGACCACCCTGCACTACACAGTGAGATCCTGTCTCGAAACAAAACAAAATAACCCTAAAAAACAAAAGTATATCAGAGAATGGAAAGATACCCATATTCCTGGATAGGCAGTCAATATTGTCAAAGTTTTTCTTTATACTGTCCTAAGTTTTGGTGGTGGATTCATTAATGGTCTATGGAAACACTATTGATTTTGTGGATGTGTGTTGATTTTGCGTCTTGCTACTCTATTAAATTTGGCTATCAGTTCTGGGAGCCTATGGTAAAAATTGTTTGGGTTCTTATATAAAGGATTGATGGAGACTACTATGAAGTGACTCTGAGCAAGATTTAATATTAACCAACTGGCTTTTCATGTTCTCATTTGAGTGCCTAAGGCTTAAGCCCTTGTCTAGATGTTGCACAAAGCTGAGTTAGATAGAAATATTATAGGCAGTCAGACAGGGCTAGGCCCTCCAAGGACATAACACAGAAGACAAGATACCTTACAACTGTGGAAGGAACAAATGCTCCCGCTGTGGGCCAGACCTAAAGACTAAAGATTGAACAAATGCTTACCTCCCTAAAGATTAGCATTCGGGATTGATCATCACCCTGAGGAAGCCAGGAAGAATCATTAAACCACTACTACCACCGGATGGCTACCAGACAAAGTTCAGTTCTATATTAGTGCCCGCTTGCTACATAACTTCTTCCCCATTTGGTCCTGGACTTAATCAATTTTACCTGAACAATGGTAGTTATAATCTCATTGGTTGACCATAGTTTTGTCCCACCTCATGTCCACCTAAGGGAGTTCCTGCGTTCCACTTTAGTCCTGCACGGTTTTACACTATAAAAGTCGCTGGAAGACACTGCTTCCTGGGGACCACCCACTTGGGGGCACCCCTCCTGTCCCTCACTCAGACAGGAGCTTTCTTTCCCCCAATATATTCTGCTCTTAACCTCCGTTTGTTCCTAAAATTCATTCTTCGGTTTTAGAGAACAGGAGCATGTCCCAGGTACCTTTCAGGTCGGGAGATCATTTTCCCCCTATATCATCTGGAGGTCCCTATACTATAGAGATGGACTCGTAGTAAATGAACTTCTGAGTCACTGGTCTCTGCGAGGCCTGTATAGGCCTGTGACATTGGAATGCCTCAAGTCACAGGATGAGGCCAAAGCTGAGGACAATTGGCTGCAACCTCAGTTAGCCGGTTAAAGACTGTAGTTGCAGGCTCTTACTAGGGAGGGCCTGCCTGCTGATAGCATTGTTCTCCTAAATTAGCATCAGTATTATGGGGAGAAATTCTTGAAGGGCCTCCCAAGTTCTGCCTAGATTCTTGCATTTTCTTCTCTATCCCCTTCCTTTGTTTGAAAAGCTAATAAATAGGGGCCACCCAGGTAAGTTCTGTCTTCCCTGTTTTGGTGGCCAGCACTGCAAAAACCTCAAATTCTGTGAGAGGATTTTTATCTTCCTGGTCCCTGAATTTATACCATTTGTCTCATTTATTGAAGCCTTCACTGTCCGCTCATTTGGGAGACTGCAGACCTGATCAGTCTACAGTAATTAAGGGATCCACAATTGAGGATCATATCATCTGTGAATGAGTATAGTTTGTCTTCCTTCCTTACACATCTCTCTTACCTCTTCCTCTTGCCTGATTGATGTGAATAAAGGTTCAAGTATTATAATAAACAGACATGCTGAGAGTGGGTACCTTAACTGTGTTCCTGATTTTAGAGAAATAGCTTATAGTTGTCCTCCGTTGAATATAATGGTGGCAGCCGGGCATGGTGGCACATGCCTGTAATCCCAGCACTCGGGAGGCTGAGGCAGGAGGATTGTTGTGAGTTTGAGACCAGCCTGAGCTACAAAGTGAGCTTAAGGCCAGCCTGAACTGCATAGTGAGACCCTGTCTCAAAAAGACAAAAAATAAATAAATAAATAAAATAAAATGAATATAATGGTGGCAGTGTCTCATAAATGGCTTTTATCAGATTGAGATAAGGTCTTCCTATACTTACTCTCTTCAAAGTCCTAGCATAAATGAATGTTAGATTTTGTCAAAGGCCTTTTCTGCTTTTAGTGAGATGACCATGTGATTTTTGTCTTTCCTCCACTTTTTTTTTTTTTTTGTGGAACCAGGCAAGTGCTTATTCCGCTGAGCTAACTCCCCAGCCCCTCCCCACTTTTTTGGGCCGAACCAGGGATTGAACTCACTTTTTTTTTTTTGAGACAGAGTTATCTCTTCAAAGTTAAGGCTGACCTGGAACTCACTATGTAGCCCAGGTTGGCCTCAAATTCATGCCAATCCTGCCTCAGTCTTCCACGGGCTCTCAAGTGAGGACCACCATGTCTGATCATTCCTTCACTTTCAATAATCACTAAAAAGGTATTGGTGTTAGATCTTCCTTAAAATTCTTGTAAATTCAGTGATGAATCCAGTAGATCCTGGACTTTCATTAGTTGGTAGATTTCTTCTTCTTCTTCTTTTTTTTTTTAGTTATTACCTGAATTCCATTGCTGTTGTTGGATTATCAGGATTTTATTTATTTATTTATTTATTTTGTGGAACCAGGGATTGAACTCAAGCCCTTGCACTTGCCAGGGAAGCATTTATTCCACTGAGCCATCTCCCCAGTCCCATCAGGATTTTAAACAATTTTTATTTATTTGGTATAGGATCTCTATATGCAGCTTAGACTTACAGTGGTCCTCCTGTCTCAGCCTTCCAAGTGCTGGGATTATAGACATATACAACCATGACCAGTTTTGGTGGCCAGCACTGCATGCCCAAGTTCTAGGGCCAGCACAGCATGTGACATGCAGTACCAGGGATTGAACCCTAGTCCTGTGACACAGGGAAAAAATGATGTTGGTGGATGATCTCCAAATGACACAGAGAATCTCCAAATGCTATAGGGGAAAAATGATCTCCCAACTTGAAAGGTACCTGGGACAAGTTCCTGTTCTCTACAACTGAAGAATGAATTTTAGGAACAAATGGAGGTTAGGAGCAGAATATATGTATTGGGGTGGGGGAAAGCTGCCCAAGAGAGGGACAGAAGGGGAGCCTGAGCAGGTTGTCCCCAGGAAGCTGTCTCTTCCAGGGACTTTTATGGAGGAAAACTGTGTGGTGAGGTGGGTCTAAGGTGGTGGAAAACATGGAACTTGCTTAGGTGGGCATGAGGTGGGACAAAACTATTATTACAAGCACTATTGCTCAGGTAAAACTGATTAAATTCAGTACCAAATGGGGAAGCGAGTCATGAAGCAGGCAAGAATACATGACAGGGTCTCCTCCTGTGACTCATTTGGGCTCTTTCAAGGTGATTGATACCTATTTAGAATATCAATCCCTGATGCCCATCCCTAGGGAAGTAATGACTACATTTGTTTACTTTTTGTCTTGAGGTGTGGCCCATATGGGAGTGTCTGTCTCTTCCAAAGTTGCAAAGTCACCTTGTCTTCCATATTGTCTCCTTGAGGGCCTGGCTCTGTCTGACTGCCAATATTTCTAATTCAGCTGCCTATAGCACTTGCACTTGCCAGGCAGGCTTTTAGAACACTGAGCTATCTCTCTAGCCAATCAGGATTTTTAATATCTTCTTGGTTCATTTTGGTAACTCATATATAGTTAGGAGTTTATCCATTTACTCTGGATTCTCTGGAGTACAGGTCTTTAAAGTAGTTACCAATAGTCTGGATTCCAGTCTTGTCCCTTCTGGTTTTGGCTTTTTAATTTCTTTTCTTTTTTTTTTTTTTTGGTGGAACAAAGATTGAACTCAGATCCTTGCACTTGCCAGGGAAGCACTTATTCCACTGAGCCATCTCCCTGGCCCCCAAGGCTTTTTCATTTCTAATTGCAATGTTTTGATCTTGCCTTTCCTTGGTAAGATTAGCTAGGGATTTGTCTATTTTGTCTAATGTTTGAGTCTAATGTTTGAGAGAATCAGTTCTTCAGTTCATCTGTTTTGGGGAGTCAATTTCATTAATTTATATTCTGATCTTCAAAATTTCCCTCCTTGTACTAGTTTTTTTTTTGTTTTTTTTTTTGTTTTTTTTTCAGAACCAGGGTTTGAACTCAGGCCCTTGCGCTTGCCAGGGAAGCACTTATTCCACTAAGCCATCTCCCCAGCCCCCTTGTACTAGTTTTGGATTTGGATTGTTTTCGTTTCTCCAAGACCTTAGGCTGTGTCATTGAGTTATTTATTTGGGCTTATTTTGTTTTTCTCATATGTACATTTACAGCTATAAACTTTACTCTTAGTGATATAAGGGAATGAAACTCCCAACCTAAAAGATACCTGGAATGAGTTTATGTTCTCTAAAACTGAAGAATGAATTTTAGGAACAACAGAGGTTAAGAGCAGAATATAATTATTGGGAGAAAGAAAGCTTCTATATTAGACAAGGACAGAAGGGAACCCAAGCGAGTTGCCTAGGAAATCTGCTTTTCTAGAGATTTTTTGTGAAACAAAACCATGAGGTAAGGTGAGTCTAAGGTGGAAAACTTGGGAATTCACACATGGGTGAGTTCTGTTGCAAGCCAGCATACCAGAGGCTTATCTATAGGGGTTGGGTTAGTAAGTCTTCTGGGATTCTTCAAGGTGATTATCAATCTTGGATGCTTATCTTTGGGGAGGTATGCATTTGTTTGATCTTTTGTCTTAAGTCCAGCCCACAGCAGGGGTCTGTCTCTCTCACTGTTGCAAGCTGTCTTGCCTTCCCTACTGGCTTCTTTTGGAAACCTACCCCATCTGACTGCCTTTATTTCTATCTAAGTCAGCTGCCTATACCATTAGGACTGCTCTGATTGTGTCCCATGTGTTCTGGTCTGTTGTACTAGCACTATCACTGGATTCTAAGAATTGTCTAATTTCTTCCATGAGTTATTGATTATTCAAGAGCATTCTGCTTCATCTCCATGTGTTTGCATAATTTCTGTGATTTCTTTGGCCATTGATTACATGTACTACTGCTTAGGTAATTTCTTCATGTTAGAGAGTTCCCTTTACCAATATTTAGTAACCTAGGCTCATTACACTGTGATCTAAAGATAAGCATAGGATTATTTTGTATTTATTTAAGTATGCACTTTGGGCTAGTTTTCAGTCCACCCCCCC
>PVKA01042277.1:0-17501 GCA_004027165.1 Ctenomys sociabilis
GGATAGATAACGCTGTGCTTCTACATAATTCTATGATAGGCAAGATCTGCACTAATGGTGGTTGGACAGGATATTATGTCGGCTTTTAGTGCTATGGTCATCCACTAGGTAAATAATTATTGAATCTTTGATATAATTCAGCTATAAAAAAAACCTGTAAATATAATATCATGTATGCACCTTGTACAATACCAAAACGCTATGAAAACAGTTTGCAATGTATTAATTCATCGAATGTGTATGGTTAAGATGTCTTGAAACTGTCTGATTGACATTTGTGTTTTAATAAAATAAAAATAAATGAAAAAATAAAATAAAATAAAATTCACAATATCCCATGCTTACAACAGCACAATTTGTAATAGCTAAATCTTAGAAACAACCCCAGTGACCAACAACTGAAGAAAGAATTTTAAAAGTTGTGTTTTTTTTTTTTATAATGCTGTACTACTCAGCTGTAAAAAAGGATAAGTTTAAGACTTTTATAAGTAAATGGCTCAAAAGACTAGGACTAGAAATCCCATTCAAGCCGGCTATCCCCCTACTGGGAATTTTCCCAAAGGATCTGTATACATTGTATCATAGAGATATATGTGTACCTATGTTTATAGCAGCACAATGTGTGACAGCAAAATCTTGGAAACAACCAAGATATCCATCACATGAGGAATGGCTGAAAAAGATGTGGTATTTCTATATAATGGAGTATTACTCAGCTATTAAGAATGATAAGTTTGAAGCATTTATACTGAAGTGGATGCCACTTGAACATATACTCATAAGTGAAATAAACAGACACACATATGTAAATATCATGTAGTCTCCCTAATATAACAAGCGAAAAGCAGAAATACAAAAGGAAATGTACAACAAGTAAAATCAATTGAGTCAGATAAGGCAAAGTGAATGGCATATGCTGCAGGATACTAATCATCTTTTCTTCTGGATGGTTAACAACCTAAGATTGCAAGTCAGAGTTGGAGAATTAGAAGAGCCACAAGGCCAGCCAACATTTTGGACCTAGCCTTTCAACGTCAGCAAAGACTCAGGACATAGGAGAACCTGTACTGCAACATCATGAAACTCAGGTGAGCTCCAAATTTTCTGAACAAGGAGATTATGGAGCCACAGAGGAAAGAGATTGAAGTTCTAAAGTGTGCCTGGGGAGAGTCACATGAAGAGAAAACTTTCTCTCAAGCTCTCAAAGATAGAAAACTGGTCAAACATTGGCCGTGACTCATCCACATGGATGACACAGACAAAGGAACTACAGAATAATGTACAGGACTACAAGACAAACCCTGAGAGAACTTCACTGACCACATAGGAAATATAAAGTTCATGTGTTGGTATATAAGTCTTGATCTACCTAGGTCTTAACCATCCAGCAGAAAAGTATAAAAATGAAGTAAGTATACATTGTGAGGCCACAATATTAAGCTGAGCTGTAAATGGCTATGGTCAACAATTTCTTTGAGTAATTCACTATGGTTGTAGAATGCTGGACGGTGTTGGATTGTGTTGTCGAGTTCAAGCACCTAAGTTAGTTGAATGTCAATGGAGAGCCCACTTTTGACAGGTGTAGACAAAGGAAGGGGTGTAGAAAGAAAAAATCATGATGTGTGTGTATAGACAGTAGTGTTGGGATTGATAGCACTGTGCTTCTACATAATTCTATGAGAGGCAAGATCTGCACTAATGGTGGTTGGACAGGATATTACATCGGCTTCTAGTACTACAGTCATCCACTAGGAAAATAATTATTGAATTTTTGATATAATTCAGGTATAAAAAATAAGTAAGCAGCTACACTCTTAATTCACTGATAAGAGATATCTGCTAAAATAATATCTGTAAATATAATATCATGTATGCACCTTGTACAATACCAAAACGTTATAAAAAGTTTTCAATGTATTAATTTATTGAATCTGTATTGTTAAAGTGTCTTGAAACTGTCTGAATGACATTTGTACTTCAATAAAATGAAAGAAAAAAAAGACTTTTATAAGTAAATGGATGTAACACATGATCATACTCATAAGTGAAATAAATCAGACCCATATGTGTGAATATCATATAGTCTCACTGATATAAGAAGTTGAACAAGTAAATAAGACCCAACATGTACAATAGATACTGGGAATTGAGAGGAAACTGTTCAAAAGAGAAGAGAACCCATGATGGATAAAAGGAGCAAGGAAGAAAAGGAAAAAGGAAAAAAATATGCTGCTAGTTTCTTAGTTCATTAAAAAAATATTTGTGCCAATATTGTGTTAATATTGTTTGGGCAATATCTCATGCTTCTGTCTTGTGTCCTGAGTCACTAATCTAAAGATAACAATATGCAACACATTAATTATTGTTACTCTCCTATTATCTTGTTTTGAAATTCTGATTTTTCTTTTTATACTATAAAATACAATTCACAGTATCTGTCATCTGATTACAATTGATTAAGTGTGTAAGAAGTTGGAACATACAAGCCATAAGGAGGAGAGAGAACAATGGGGGAGACTATCTCAGGGGAAAACAGAATAAAATCCAAGAAGATTAACCCTAACATTTGACAGAAAGTATGGCACTGAAAAGAGAACATGCAAATCATAGTCACCATTATGGCTGCGTCTCTGGTGCTCATTTACACTTGTTAGGACTAAATAAGTTGTTGTGGATGGACACAGAGCAATGTGGCCATTTCTACTGTGGAAAGCAAAGACTTCGGCACCTCTCTGCTACTTCTAACATCTCAAAACTGTGAGAACTGAGAATTGCTGCCACACTCAGGGTTGAGTTGGACCTTTGGAAAAGGTTGCTGAGTCCTAGTCAGTGTTGTTTCCAAGCCTTCCATCTATCTGTCCTGATCCTTGGGCTCTTTCTTTTTCATTACATGATTCAAAGAGAATGGATTTTTCATCAAGTAAATGACATCTTGCATTGACCTAATATGTCATAAATTTCATGGATTTCTCAATATCTTGTCATGATAAGCCCAAATTTAGCAATATTATCAGACTGTGGCTCTACATATCAAGATACTTAATGTGTGTGCCAATAACTGAAATTTATTGTTTCTTGAATTTAATGGACCCCAGTGTCACCAGTTCTTTCAGATTGTTTCAGCAGAAGCTGAACTTCTTCAAATCAATAAATTACTTTCTGTATTTAAAATAAACTTCAACTTTCTCTCTTAGATTGCTTTCATTACCAAAATATTGCATCTTACCTCCAACAACTTGGTATTTGTAAAATTAATGTTCTCAGAACTTTGTTAACTAAGCCACAGTAACTGAAATGCTCCTTAGTAAGATAAGTGAATTCCCAAATCCACTGGTCTCAATATAAGTGCAGTATGGCCAAAAATACTCTCACTAATTGAAAGATGCTACATACAGATGCAGCACCTAATAAGGTACTGCTCTTCTTCAGGGCAGACAGATCAGGGGCTTGGTACAAAGGCGATCATGCTTTTGATGTGATGCCTGCTATTCAGCCCAATGGAAAAATCATTACAAACCTAGACAGCACCAGAAGAACAGCAGGGGTGCACCGCTGGGGAAAAGGAGAACAGTGCAGAAAGATGGAGACCAAAGGGCTAGACGGGGAGGGAACAGGCAGACCAAAGGCAGGAGGCATTAGGGAGAGGTGCCCACACCCACATGCAGTTGGCAGCATCACTAAGCAAAAACATGGGGAAAACCAGCATGTTGGCCAAGACCATTTTTTATGTCTCTCTCAGGGCTCTGAAGATCCACACAGCCAACAGAGCCAGTTACAGAGACAAGGACACAGCTTCTCCTGTGGTCCTGACAGATTCCTCAAGTGGGAGAGTAGTTGTGGGCTATCTTTCTGACAACCAGTGAGTTAGACAATACCTAATTAGAAAAGCCATAAAATGGCTGAGGGCCATAGAAAAAGCAATTAAGGAACAAATGCGGATTTTTTGCAGAGGCAGAATGAGGACAAAAGCAAATCCCAGCACATGTTAAACCATAAAAGAAACAAAACAATAAGAACTCACACACATACACACACCCTTCACAACACAAGGGAAGACACATTTGCTATTAAAATTAGCATTTCATATAGAATTTTCTAAAGTGTTACATGAAAAGAAAGCCAAAGTCAGAACACTGATTTTGGAAATCATATGTGGCAATCACTGTTGAAAATCATTTCAGCAAATAATAAATTTATATGGCCCTTTACTCTGACTATAAAATACAAATCAAAGGATAGATTGAGGGCACAATTTAATGCAGTCAGGAAAGGAAAATAGGTAATAAAACTGAGAAACAAAAGATTATTTCTCATACTTTACCACGTGTTTCACCAAATAGTAAAAGGCTCTGTGTGCATTTGGCTACCCACTGAAGATAACGTGCAGAGCATAATTTCTAGAGGGCAGCAGTGATTCAATAGCATTGGTTAAATAAACTCTAAAGGATGCAATATTGGAGAGACACAGAAAACAGATGAGAAGTTCAGACCTTCCAGGTATAACTAAAACTGTTCTGAAAGTGGGAGAAACTGTTGAAGACATAGGGGTAGGCAAAGAGTTCATGAACATACATGTATTCGTATGGGAAACACTTGAAAGAATCAACAAATGGGATCAACTCTTCTTGAGGAGTTTCTGTACATCCATCAAAATAAATTGTCAACAAAGTGAAAAGACAACCCACAAATTTTGAAAAAATCCTAACTAATAAGCAATAAGACAGAAGACTACTGTCTAGAATATATAAAGAACTAAGATATAACAGGGCCCTCAAATTTAAAGACCCAATTCAGAAATGGGCATCTGAGATGAATACACACTTCTCAGAGGACAAAATTAAAGAAGCATTAAATATATAAAAAATGCTCCACATCACTAACCATCCGTGAAGTGCAAATTAAAACGACACTGAGATACCATCTCACTCCAGAAAGAATGGCTATCATAAGAAAATCAACCAACAACAAATGTTGTAGAGGATGTGGGGAAAAGGGAACACTTCTCCACTGCTGGTGGGAATGTAGACTGGTACAAGCATTGTGGAGGTCAGTGTGGAGACTCCTCAAAAGAGTAGGACTGAAAATCCCATTCAAGCCAGCTATGCCCCTACTGGGAATTTTCCCAGAGGAACTCAAAACATCATATCATAGTGATATATGTGTTTATAGCAGCACAATTTTTGACAGCAAAATCTTGGAAACAGCCAAAATGTCCATCACATGAAGAATGGTTGAAAAAGATGCGGCATTTCTATATAATGGAGTATTATTTAGCTATAAAGAATGATAAACTTGAAGCATTTATATTGAAGTGGATGCCACTTGAACATATATACTCATAAGTGAAATAAACCAGACACAATTGTGCAAATATCATATAGTCTCCCTAGTACAAGAACTCACAAGAAGAAATACAAATAGAAATGTATAGCAACAACTAAAAAGGATTGAGTCAGATGGTTAGGGCAAACTGAACAGCATATGCTACAGGGTACTAATCAGCTTCTTTTATGTATGGTTAACAACCTAACCTCACACATCAAAAATTAGAGAAGTAGAAGGGCCACAAGGTCAGCCAACATTTTGGCCCTAGCCTTTCAAGGTCAGTGAAGGCTCAGAACACAGGAGAACCTGTACTGTAACATCATGGAACTCATTTGTGCTCCAAGTTTTCTGACCAAGGAGATCATAGAGCCACAGAGGAAAGAGACTGATGATGTATACTGTGCCTGGGGAGAGTCACATGAAGAGAAAACTTTCTCTCAGGCTCTCACAGAGAGCAAACTGGTCAAGCAATGGCCATGACTCATCCACATGGATGACACAGATAAAGGATCTACAGAGTGAGGTATAGGACCACAAGATAAACCCTGAGGGGACTTAACTGACCTCACCAGATACAAAACCTACATTTTTTGTTATATAGGTCGTGCTTTATCTCGGTCTTAACCATCCAGCAGAAAAGTATAAAAGGGAGGTAAATAAAGTGGGGCCATAATAATAAGCTCAACTTATTATGGCCCCACTTTATGGGCTCTAGTCAACAACTTCTTCAGATAACTCACTATTATTGTGGACTGCTGGACTGTGTTTGATTGTGATGCCGAGTTCAGGCACCTATAGTGGTTTAATGACAATAGAGTGCCCATCTTTGACAGGTCCAGGTAGAAAAAGGTGGATACAAAGGAAGAACCATGATGGTTTTGTATAAACAGTACAGTTAAGATAAATATACAATATTTTCGCAAATTCTATGAGAAGCAAGATTTGCACTAATAGTGTTTGGACAGAATATTATGTCGGCTTCTAGTACTATGGACAACCAGTAGGAAGATAACAAGGTAGAAAGTATTAATTGTTGAAACTTTGATATAATTCAGCTTTAAAAAAATAAGTTAAGTATACAGCTACATTCTCTTAATTCATTGATTAGAGACATCTGCTCTAATAGTGTCTGTAGTACAATATCATGTATGCACCTTATGCGACAACAAACCATTAGGAAAGCAATTTGCAATGCATTAATTATTGAATCTGTCCTGTTAATTTGATTTGAAACTGTCTCGTTGCTATTTGCTCTTCAATAAAAAAATAAACTGTTCTGAATCTGAATAACTGAGAAGTCCAAAATGTAGGTTACTTAACCAAGACAGAATTGCATTTTCCTTTTACATTACAGAGTCAGAAGGTAAGCAAGACGGGAGCTTGTACCGTGGGTTCACAAAGTAATGAGGGAGGAGCCGAGCATGCCGACACCCCCCCTTGCTGTCTCTTTGTCCAGCCCTTGTCCTTCAAGTCCATTGTAACTATTAGAGGTCCAGCTTTCACTTTTTCATTCCAAGTAAATGTAGAAAGATAAACATAAATAGCAAGAATGGCATATTATCTTTATTTGATGTCTCACTAAATATTTTCAATTGTTCTAATTCATCAAAACTTGGTCACATGATCAGATTTGACTATAAAGGGAGTTGGGGAAATTTAGTCTTATGAGCTAGAAAGCAGAGCTTCTGATTTAAGATCTGTAATTATTGAAACTGATAATAGCTATTACACAGTGTGGTGTTTAACTGTCAACTTGAATAGGAATGAATGCCCAGCTGATTTGAATCAGCATGGTTGTCAGAACTGAATGAAAGAAGACTAGGATGGCAGGATTTCATCTGATCTTCCCTGAAGGACTTTCATTGCAGCTGCTTTTCTTCAGGAGAATTTCAGTGATTTTTCTTCGAAGGAGCTTTGACTGCTTCTTTCCTTTCAGGGAGTTCCAGTCCTCATTGGCATGTTGGATGTCTCCTGGATGACCCCTCAGCTCAGGTTCTTCTGCTTCTTTGTTTTTAACCCTTGCCCTTGGGCCTTTCCAGCACAAATCCTTCTGTCTGCCACCTCACATCCTTCCGTCTCCTGATACAGACTTGCATAGGACACTGTCATGGGTCCAAGTGCTCAGCTGGGTCCTTCAGATCTCTAGAAAACAGAGAAGGGATTGGGGGAATGGCTTAGTGGAATAAGTGCTTCCCTGGTAAGTGCAAGGGCCTGAGTTCAATTCCCAGTTCTGCCCAAAAGAAAAAGAAAGAAAGAAAACAGAGAAGCAAGATAAAAATTATTTTGTACTATAGAATTTCCTCTTTTGTTTTTTTGTTTAACTTTATGTGTTTGCTACAGTATCTCACTACACAGCTCAGACTTGTAGTGATCCTTCTGTTTTCAGCCTCCCCAGCACTGGAATAACAGGCGTGCACCACCACAACTGGACGTGGTGGCCAGCGCAGCATGCCTGGGGCAGGGCCGGCGGGGCATGTCATGCTCAGGATCAAACACCATTTCCTGTGCTTGCCTAAGTCCACTGAGCTATCTCCCCAGCCCTGCTTAATATTTAAAATAAAACAAAACAAAAAAATTCTTTTGAAGTTTCGAAGAACTGTAAAATAATAAACTGACATATTTCTCCGCTAAGAAATGACAGAAAAAAAGGAATAAATATTTTTCTTCTTTGTCCCATTAAAAACCAAAAACCTATTTGTGGAGAACCACTCAAGCTGATCTAAGCTGGGGGCATATGAGAACATTTCCAGACAGCCCTGAGGCATGGCCCCATGGTCAGCGCAGGTGCACACGGACATCATTACATAACCACAACTTAGCAATGTACAACTATGAAGGCACCAATGAGGACAGCATAGAAGGGTGTAAAGTGGTGACAAGAACCTGTGCAAAACAGCACAATAAAGATGCAGGTGGTGGTTGTGCTCTGCTCTGCTCTGTGCTGTCTGCTGCTGTGGATGAGTCTTGCACATGTGCATTCTTTAACCTTGGCACCTCGCTCTTGAAAATCTCCCTTGCTCCCCTCCACTGCCCCTGGGGCTGACGCTGATCAAATCCTGCTTGAGCTCAGAGAGTTGGCTACCTCCATATGTTTGTTCCCAGCAATCAGGAGATCTGCCAGTTGGATGGAGGCTAGAAATAAACTACCCTGTGCCCCCACCAACTGTCAGCCCTCCACCAACACCACTTGGCCTTTCTAATACTTCCTCTTGATTCCTGCCCACTACTTGTGGTGGATTAACTAAAACATTCAACTTGGAACACTCAGCTGAACTGAATGGGTGTGGTGCTCTGTGTGCAACTCCCACCTGAGGATTATTGCCAACAGCATGAAAGGAGAATTGAAGAGCGAGATTTGTTCGCTGTTGATTTTCCTCAAGAAACTTGTCCTGCTGGTTTTCCTGACATGAACACAGTTGTACTAATCATTGGAGGAGCTCAGGTCCTCACTGTCACTGAGGATGGCTGTGGCTCTTTCCGGGGCAGCTCTGGCCCTTACCTGGAGTGTTGCTTACTAACTTCATTGCATAGAACACTTTGCTTTCTGGCACAGATCCTCTGTCCTACTGGTGCAAGCTTTCTAGATTCTACTGCTGATATTTGAGCCTTTCCAGTGTAGATTCTAGACACATACTTGTATGAGACATTGTCATGGGCTCTGGGCCTTCAGCTGGACTTGTGGAGGGCATTGTCATGGGCTCCAGGTCTGCAGCTGAACCTATGCAGGACACTGCCATGGGATTCAGGCCCTTAACTGGGTTCCTTGGGCCTCTGATGCATGGACAGATTTCTTGTGATCTGCATTTGACTTTTTTGATAAATATTATAAAATAATCCTATAAGTGATGCATTCTATATCAAATCTATGCCCTTGTGAACTCTGACTACAACACTACACAAGATGATTTTCATAGGTGGCATGAAAAGATGCTTTCGGTCCACAATATGGTGGGAATAACTGAAACTATGTCTACCTTTGAATAGGAATGGCCAATTCAAGTACTGTGGTTTAAAAAAAAAAAAGCAAATAAATCAAAATCAGAGGTTCCAACTATTATTTGTTTGTTCATCTGTTTGTTCCCACAGGATTTTAGGTAATGGTATTAAACTAAGCATTTCTTTCAAAAAGCTACAAAGAAAATCCACTGAAGTCTGACATTAAGTCTTAAAGCTTAGTTAATATCTGAGAGTAAAATGAGGGTGCCTCTTTCTTATTAAACTGCTGAGAAACATCATATTTTTGCCTGGATAGAGTTTAAAGTGAAGTCCTCTAAATTCCTCCTCTTTCTCAACCTAATTCTAAAGAAGAAACAAATTCTATGTGGCTCAGTGTAAATGAAAAAATTTCTGTATTTTTGGTGTAAACTTTTTTTTTTCACAAAAATAGTCAGTATTTGTAGTAAAAGAAATAGATAAATCATGTATATGGATTTGAGGGATGTTTCCCACATCTGAGAATTAAGGGATATTCCTAGCTCTACATGAGTTGAAAGGCAAATGGAAACAAGATTAAATGTTTACACCCTGCAAACACCTCTGGTGTAAACATTTTAAAACCATAAAAAATAATTTACAAAATTCTATATTTAGATTAGAGATCAAAACTTGATGCCCTAACACCAAGATGGCTGAGTGCAACGCCGTAGTGTTTTTACTAAGTTAGGAACTAAGAGGTTTAGGATGACAGGCCAGGAATTTAAAGATTTCACTCTAATGAGATCCAGTGAGCTAAAGTCAACATCCTCACTAGATGACACTGCACAGTGGGTAGACTCCCGGAAATAGCACTGGCCTGAGGTCAGCTCAGGCAATGAGGCTCCCTGAGAGCTACAGCTCTCTGGTTTCTGGGACCTAGGAAGGGAGGCAGAACACTTGAGAAGCACAGTTGTTCAGAGATTTACTAGTGTTTTCACAATTAATGTGACTGTCCTAGGGTGCATGCGCTGCCTGTCAACCTCATCTACTTTGAACTTGTTTTCAAATCTGTTACACATATATTGAGCTGTAGAATGGTAGGTCATATGGTAATTCTGTTTTTAATTTTTGAAGAACAAATTCTTTCTATATTTGCCACCTATGCTACATTCCCACTAGAAATATACAAAAGTTCTTATTTTTTTTAGCATCTTCACTGAAACTTACTTTCTTTTTTTATTATAACCATCACAGTAGAACTGAAGTGGTAATATATCACCTCTGATTTCCTCTCCCTAATGGCCAGTAATATTGATCATCTTTTCATGTGTTTGTTGTTCATTAGTGTACCTCCTTTTGAGAAATATTTATTCAAACACATTGTCCATTTTAATTGGGTTGTTTGCCTTATTATTTTGTAGTTACACACTTCAATCATTTTAAGTCAAACAATTGACGGTTTATAAATCAAGAACAAAATTAAAAAATAAGTACAGAAAAAGCAAAGCAAACCTAGACCACTTGAAGCACCTACAAAGCAAACACACATAACTGTACACTCTCTTTGGTTGCAGATTTTTTTTATTTCACCATTCTCAGCAAGAGAACAGAAAGGTAAGGTATTTCTAGGGAAAATAAAGCTTTTCTCAAATGTATGGAAGGGAAATTATTTACATATATATTCACTCAATGAATATGTATTGATTCATCTACTAGGGCATTAGGATGGTCAAGAACTGTCAGCAACACTTTGCTCCTCTGTGGCTACCCACAGGAAGATGCTCTTCATAGGAGGTTTGTATCTGCAAAACATGTAGAGTGTGAGGAAAAGTAAATTATGGAATAAATTGGTTGACTTTATGCTGAGTTTAGAAGAAAATGAAATTCCCAAACAACCCAGTGATAAATTAATTGTGTGTTAGCTTTCTTTGCCAAAGATACTATGTTGGGAGATAACACTCTTCCACATCACAGACAAGTGTATCATCAACTTACCCAGACACACATTTTCCTTTGGCTGTTCAAACATACCTAAAGGTAGACTATGGAAAAATTGAAATATCAAGAAAATTTGAAGGCAGATTTTAAAATTTCTGACTCTACTTTGGTGTCTTTGGATGAAAGCCCAAGGAAAATATCTATAATTCAAAGAATGAATTTTAAATGGTTATAAACTGTATGTTCTGGCTCTCCATAGTTGAGTCTGTGGAAAATGAAAGCATTTGACTACTAAGTGTATCACTTCTTGGTAGAAGATAAATATAAAAATAACAGTGCTGAACAGTGCGTTAGAGCACAAGCCTGAAATCAGGCAGACCAGGATTTAAAAAAACAACTGCTTTTTACAAAGTTTGTTACTTAATTAAAATTATTTATACTGCTTAAGTCTTGGTTTCCTGAATCATAAAATAGAATTAAACTTTTTTATTCATTTTTTTATGTTTGGCATAATGTCTGGAATATGATAATTATTACAATTGTATTAGAATATAATGCAATGGTAAATGAAGGCAAAAATAAAAAGATCTAGAGAAAATAAAAGCTAAATAAATTTTGGAGAATTAGAGATAAAAATGGCATTGTCCAGAAGAAAGAGCCTCCTTTCCACTGTCTGACATCATTCTAATCATTTACTCATAAATGAGTAAAATAATCTCAATTTTTGACTAAAGTCCAAACTCATTTACCTGTTCAATTACCAACTCAGCCTAATCATACACATTTGTTACACTATTTCAAACAAAAAATGCAATTCTTATGACTTTTATTAATTTTTTGACACAATTTGTATTGGCGTATGCATAGGGAGCCTCAAAAAATCAATTATATATGACAATGTATTGGATTGAGTGGTGACTCATCAAAAATCTTCTAGGTACAAATCTCAAAACCTATAAATATTTTTTTTTGCCAAAAAAAGAATATTGCCTTATATGGCAAAGAAAGTAATTATGTTAAGGATCTTGAGAGAAAACACTTCTCTTTGATTGTCTGAGAGAGCCCTAAATCCAAACATATCCTAATAAAATATATGCAGAGAAAGTTTAGACATAGTAGAGAAGAGAAGCAGAAAGGATGAACAGGGAAACAAAGATTAGAGTGTTGTAGCCACAGGCCTAGGAATGCCAGAAGTCGTCAAAAATTGTAAGAGTCAAGAACAGAGCATTGTGTCATTGATAATACCTTGATTTCATACTACTGGTCTATAGCACTTTGAGAAAATAAATTTCTATTGTTTTTGGTAATTTATTATAGTAGCCCTAAGAAACTCATTCAACTATCAAATGACAAGCAGATAACAGATAGACAGAAAGACAGATATATCCAAAGGCATTCTAAATTTATCTAAGGCCAATTGATATTCAGAAGCTGGAACTATCTGATAGAATTTGAATCCATCAGAGAAAATTAGCAAAACATGTTTCAACATGGTTCAGAAAAATAGCCCCTAATACAAATACTCAGTCTAGGTACTAACAAGATTAAATAGAATTCTGCCCTACTATATCAAATCTATTTGTCCCATAAATAACAATCTCTCTACACCTACTTCTGTACCCCAAAACACATAAAGTGAAGTGCAAATAGAGGTTTAAATATCACCTACCAAAAGGTGTTTATAGGAATGTAAGTTTTGTGAGAACGAGGATTTGTGTCCACTTCCATATCTCCAGAGTACATCAGGCATATGGAAGCCACTTATGAGGCATATCTTGAACAAATTTGTAAATGTGAAGACTATCTATTGATTGTACTTTACATGTTCCCCAGTATACCAGGGACTTCAAACGAATGGCACAGAGAAACTATGCCTACAGAGACATGCAGTATATTTGGAAATTTAGAAAAGAATTATTAGTAATAAACAGCAAAAGTAAAACTTACAACAAATTTAGTTTAAATATCTAATTATTATTTGTGATTCTATAATATAGAAAAATCTCATTATAGAAAACAGAGTATATGTGCCACTGAGCTGAACATACAAACTTTGCTTTACTGGCAAAAATAAAGAGTTGAAGAAATCAAAAATGTAGAACAAGTAATGGATTGAGCGTCTTACTATTCATGTCTTTATAAGTGTAAGACAGGGAGGACTGCCTAATGATGCTGATTCGGATGGACTGAGAAAATTAGCAAAACATGTTTCAACATAGTTCAGAAAAACAGCCTTTAGGAAAGCTCACCACTTCAAAGGTTACTTTGATTATGCGGCACTTCGCGCAGCTGATTCCACTCTGGTTTGGTCTGGTCTGCTGCAGCCTACTACAAGAAACTAGGTCAAAGCAGCAACTATCCATAAATTTTGTTCAACATAAGAAATAAGCTATGACTAAAAATTATAATAAGAGGAATAAGATAATCTTAATTTATTGAACTATATTTTAGGCAACTAGGAAAAGTCCACCTAAAAATATTAAATAGATGATCAGACATATGGCATGAAAATTTGTATGTGAACTCAAGAATTGATGTTTATCCATATGACAGCTGAAGAACCTTTAATATTTTATTTCTCCAAAGTAGAGTGAACCAAAACAATGGTGCAAGGATTCAGTCTTGGAGACAACATCTTCAGTTATAAGATTTATTAGAGAAGGTAAATCTTCAAGGCCAATAATTATGCTGGGCCTCATAGTGCTTAAATGAGTACTAGAGATATCAGACTAAGGAGGAAGAGATAAATGCAAAGTGAAAACAAAGATGGAAAGGAGAAGTAAAGCTCTTGAGCAAAGATATGGGAAGGAAACAATATAACTAGTCATAACACTGAGCAGGAGAGATGCTTCAGCAGAGAAGAAGCAATAGTGTCAAATACCACATACATATCAGTGAGACCAAGACCAGAGAGTACACAATAGCTCTAGTAAGACTGAAGTAATCAGTGACCTTTTTTGAGAAAGACAGCAACACAAACCAGATTTCCAGAATGTAATGGATATCACAAGGGAATAAAGACTCACTGCAAAAGAAACATGACCACAGTTTTGCTTCCCTCATATTTTGTTATTTGGCTGATTGATTAGTTGATTGTTTCTTTTCCTGGAGAAAGGTAAAATTAATTGATTAATTAAAGGCAAGCTCCTGCAAAGACAAATATTTGCATAAGTATATCATGTGGTCAGAGATGGGAACCTAGACAGCTCAGTATTACAACCTCCACTTAGAAAAATCACACACAGACACACACACACACACACACACACATTCACATGTACACATACATCCAAGCTATAGGAATGATTGGGACATTGTATCACTTACTAAGCTGTTGAATCTGAGCTTCAAATCCACTCTTCTGACTCAGTTGTATGATTCCAAGGTGGAGGCTGTGAACCTCAACCAGCCCAAGATCTAGTAGCTGATTCCATCTAGCTCCCCCCTTTTCAGATTAAGTCTCATCTCTTTACTTTTTAGTTCTTGAATATGCTCTAGCAGTTGCTTGCATGAAATTCTCTGTTATAATAACTAGAATGGTTTCTGTCTCTTGTCAAGATCTTGATTTGCCTTGTTTCCCATCTTGTTGCTCTCTGACCCTATTGCTCTCCGGAAGGGTGGGCAGCTCTCTGAGCAGCTGTAAAGCTCATTCCATTACCAGGAATCCAATAGCAATCACTTTATCTGTGCTCCTAAGAAATCTCGGTTCATGCATTCTCCCAATATTCATTTGAGCCTCAGTAAATAAAACCTCCAGCAAATTGGCGTTATCCTGGGAAAGAGTGTTAAAATACTCCAGTACTAATTGAAAAAGATATATCTCACAAGAATGAGCCATTAAACATGAAAAACTCTCTTGCAGAAGAATAACTGTGCGTGTAATCTAAGTAATGCCTGAGAACTGGTATAGCTGTCTGCCCTGATATGTCTTTTCAAAGGGTATTCAGTGAGATCCAGGCCTTTTGAGTGAGATGGGTTATATTTTGTGTGTGCTTTTTTTCAATCCTCATCAGAAGGGGCAGTGACTATTCTTGCATGATGTTCTCATGAAGGTCAAGCCAACACGTGAATACAAGACTTCTGTTCACATAGTATCTTCTAACATACCATTCTCTAAAGCAAGTCTATGGTTAAGTTCAATACTAATTGGATGGCTAGGTCCCCTGCAAAGCAAAGGTCACTGTACCATTGCATAGAAGAGCATGAATATACTATCCCACCAGAAAGTGAAGAATTAGAGAGAATAACCCAATCTTTATTCTCCTCCAAAGTCTTGTTATACATTATGACTTGTACCTAGGTGTCCTCTAAAGCCTCATTTGCTTGTAGTTGGGGCATTTCAGAGGTGACTGGACCTAAGGGGGTGTGAACAAGGGTATGTGATAGCTAAGCTAGTGCAATGACTAAGTCTGGAAATAGCAGAAAGGATTTCCTAGATAAAAGTTGCACTCTGGATGTGTGTGGCACTAACAATAAGCCATAACATGGATGGAACAAAATGGGCAAGGGCAGCTGGCCACTGCCACAGCTTGCTGCCTTCCCTTCAATGAACTGCTTCTCCTGTACCATGCTATTGTGCCACATTACCCTACTTTGGACCCAAATGACTAGGGACTGAAACTTCTGTAAACTCTGAGCAAAAATAAACCTTTCCTTCTTTAACTTGGGGGTGTCAGGTTTTACATCCCAGAACTAACCTATCACAGACTCTGAAAATCATTATGATCATTCTTTAAACCTATGACAAAGACTCTTGAAGATATGTGAACTCTCAACCATCCAGTAGCCCACTTTATCTCCTCATTTAACTTCCCAGATGATGATAGATAACTAATCTCAAACAAATCTATCCTTGTCACAGCCCCTTCTGTACCAAAAAAAGTATCATCATAATCTCCAACCAAGGTTACTTCCCAAGTTTTCTTCTCAATTTCAACCCCAAAGTCTCAGAGGCTTTGATTCATTCCTCTCCCCTCCTCTTTTCTCCTAAATCTTCATTATGGCTTATTTTCCAACAAACAATCATGCACTTGGCCTATGACCATAAAATTAAATCTCCTTCATGACATCACATGTCTTACAACATCTGCTTTCTTCACTTTCCCATTCCCCAAAACAGTGTACTTATTTATAGCCCTTCTTTTCTCTCACTCATTCATTCCACAGTACTCTGGAATTTGGCCAAAACTTCTCAAAAAACTAGAAGATAGCATGTGCCAACTCCACTCTTCTTCATTGATGACTTTGATGGGCACAGGTCTAATTTACTACACTAATAAATTTTCCTACCTACTAAGTTCTACATTAAAAGAGGAAGAGGGGGAAAGTCTAATAATTTCATGTTGAAAAATGTGACATACGTATGAGAGTAAAATCAACTTCATTTCTTAACTACCCACAGGATAAATTTCTGTCTCACTGTCCAATTATCACATGTGTAAATATATAAACTCTGATCAAGAAAAGTGGACCAATAACCATTACCCAAGATCCAAGAAAGAAAAAGGAAAACAACTGTACAATGCATAGAGGAATTTCCCTTCATATGAACTAGAAAACTAGAAGAGCAGTGCCTCCTGTGTGAGCCATTTTATAGATCTTTACTGACCTTTAATTTACTTGGGTCACCTAAGATATTTACACTTTTATTCCTTAACTTCCTCTAGAAAAACTTCCTCTTAATTCATAAGAAAACCCCTTTTCCATTTTCCAGGTTTTCTTCCCAGTGTTCCAGTATAATTTATTATTAATTTAATTTTGTTGACAAACAAATACCAATGGGACAGTTTCAAAACCAATTAATAGACAGTTTCAATAATTAATATAGTACATATTATTGTCTTCTTAGTGGTTATTCACAGTACAAGATGTAGAAGTGATATCCTGTCCATAAACACTATTAGTACAAATCTTTCTTTTCATTGAACTAAGAGAAAGTAGCTATATATCTAACCTAAATATTTGAATATACAGATACAAAATAGTTGTTCATTTATATCCCCTTTTTGTTTAGTTTTGTCAGATATTGGTATACCAATGTCATTTAAATATTGTAGGTACGTAAATTCAGCAAAATATTCCAAGATAAACCCTGAGAAGACTTCAATGACCACATAGGAAATATAAAGTTCATGTGTTGATATATAAGTTTTGATCTACCTAGGTCTTAACCATCCAGCAGAAAAGTATAAAAGTATAAAAATGAAGTATACATCGTGAGCCCATAATATTAAGCTGAGCTGTAAATGGATATGGTCGACAATTTCTTTGAACAACTCCCTATGGTTGCAGAATGCTGGACTGTGTTGGATTGTGGTGTCGAG
>PVKA01042278.1:0-17493 GCA_004027165.1 Ctenomys sociabilis
TTTTACCACACACACACACACACACACACATACACACACACACACTAATTTCCTGTCATCTTGTTTTGGAATTTTATATCATTTTTTTTCTTTAAAATTAAAGAAATAATTATCTTCCAGTTCTAAAAATTACCATTGTTGACCTTACAGCTAAGGCCCTGTCTCCAATGGGCAAACAACCCAGAGAAATAATGCATTTTTAAAGTGTTTCTTTTTAGGCTTGCTTTGGGTAATAATAAAAATTGACTTTGAGACCTACACTGTTTTGAAACCCGTTTGTAAGTTTCCTTTAGATAACACCTTTCGAGGAAAACAAACCATTGTCAGTTATATAGAGATCTTGTATTAAACTTGCTGGGAAAATTGCTGGTGTGAATTAAAACAATTAAGTGAGAAATCCAGCCAGGTAGGTAGATACTTTGTATTTTGTTTCTGTTGGTTGAAAAGTGGATGGCTAATGGAAAGGAATTAAACAATAATTAGCTATATTTCATGTTGTCCTTTAAGGAAGTTTGATTTTTCAATATGACCTATTTTCACCTGTCCCTTTAAAGTTTTAAGACCTCTGAACCTATCTATGGTTGGTAAAGAAGGCAACCTTAATGTTATCTGGGTAAGTCCAAGGAGCTTCCTAGGTTGGTATTCCTTGGAAACAGTATCTTTATAAAGATTTCTTTTTATAAACCTTTTCCTTCTTTATCTCTTAATTTGGTCCATTTTCTTAGAATTTTTCTTTTGCATTTTTGTTAGAATTTCAAATGTGCAACAATAGAGCAAACAATATAACCTCTGTATATCATCTAGTTTCAGTGGTTACTAGCCACATTCTTGCTTCTTATTAGATAAAAAGTAACCTAAAAAATTTACATTCCAAGCTGGAATTTTCAGGACCTAAACTGCAATTAGTAGGGCTTAGTAAAAAAGAATATTTGGTTTACAGACAGTGATGTTGAAATAACTTAAGTGATACAAGAGCTCTTTAGAAAAAGGCTTTCAATTTTTTTTTTTGGTCTGTGACCCAGATAGAAAAATAGTGTTTATGATTAATGTTGATATATAATATTAAGTGCCTCCCTGGCAAGCACAGGGTCCTGAGTTCAATCCCCTGTACTGCAAAAACAAAAACCCTGTGGTATATAATGTTATATTTACATTATATGTAAGTTTAATGTGAAGAGTACCTTTACTCTCTGTAGCTGAGTTTAAGAAAACCAGGTGATACAACTAACAGCTCACCTAACTTGATTGACAAATATTAATGGGCTTTGAAATTCACTTTGAAGAACAGCATTTTCAGGAGGAGGATAGTTCTGAATTTGTTATATTTTTTATATGCCACCTTAGTCCAATCTAGTAATTTTTATAGCAGTAAGGATTTTCACAAGGTGTTTATTGGTGGTATCAGGGACACTACTTTTAACTAGTCATTCGTAAAGAAAATATGGCGAGGTGTGGTAGCATATGCCTGTAATCTAAGCACTCAGGAGGCTGAGGTAGGAGGCTCTTTGATACCAGCCTGGGTTGCATAGTGAGATTTTGTCTCCAAAAAAAAAAAAAAAGTCATCCATTAGTCAGTGTATCTTCTTTTTTCTTCTTCTTGAATCTGGGGAGAAAGGGGAAGAAAAAATAATTTGAATTATCATAGTCAAACATAACTTTTCTTCCAGTATGCTTAGTTGTCCTTTTTTAAAAAATTAAGAGTTTGTGTTCCTTTGAGTCACTGGTTGACCACGGACGGGGCTGGGAGCACTAGTGTTTATTCTGAGCTGAATGCTTACCTCTATGCTGTATGAGGCTCATTCTGATGAGTACAGATCGACTTGAGTCCTGGCCAAGGGAAAGGAGGGAGGAAGTGGAATCATCACTAAAGAATCATCTGCCTTTAACGTAGCAGCATTTTTTTTTTTTTTTTTTTTAATTTTAGACATTGACTCTGATATGGAAAAAAGACAACAAGAGTCCCTCTTTGTTGGCAGCTCTGTGGAGTGCTTTTCAATCAACAGATTGAAGGAATATGTTAAATTTAATTTGGGATTTTATTTTATTTTTTTGTTATACATGTTTAGCAGGTTTGGGGACCATTATAGAACAACTGGGGGAAAAAATAGCACAGCAGTTACAGCATTGAAATCACATTCATTAATGTTGAAATGCTAGTCTTTCACCAAGGGAGGCAAAATAAAAGCTCTAATGCAAAATAAACTGCTACCTGGAAAAGAATTAGTATAAAGAGGCTTTGCATAGTTTACAGTAAACTGTCAATAACCTACTGGTCACATATCAAAATTACTGTATGCTTAGAACTCCAGGTAATTATGAATACTTTCTAACATTCAGGAAAAAATGTAGATACTTCTATGTTAATGGTAGTTTCAGATTTAAGAGAAAAGCCTGAAGGAGTTGAACTTAGGAAAAGGGAGCATCAAGGAGGATGTGATTATCTATTAATACTTTCAAGGTAGCACTGTAAATGAAGTAAGGGAATTCACAGTCTCCGAAGATGAATGGGCTGTATCAGAGAGCAGAGGCCCAGAGCACAGGGAAAAAGCATAGGTTTAATATTAAGAAGGTGATTTTAATGAAACTAACTGAATAGGGGTTACTTGCACTCACTGTCAGAATCATGGTAAGTAGGGCAAAGAGCTGGTAAGGGGGACCTCATAAAATAGAAAAGAAGTGCTCTTTCTGTGACATGTAATACTTGCTTAGGAGGAGAAGAACCTGTGAAAGTAAGTATGGAAAAAAAAAAAAAAAAGAAAGGAAATGTGAAACCAAATGGGTTGTTCAGTTGAAAGGGTCAGAAATTAGCTTGTTTCTAGCCCTAAAGATCTGTGTTTATGAATTCAAGAACAAGTAGTTTTAGTTTTTTTGAGACAGGGTGTTGCTGTGTAGTTCAGGCTGGTCTTGAGCTCACTATATAGCCTAAGCTAGCCTCCCAAAATCTGGGATTCCAGGGATGGACCACCAAACACAGCTTGAAAAAGTAGCTGTAATCCCAGCTACTCAGGGGACTGAAATAGGAGGATTATAAATTTGAGGCCATTTGGGCTGTTTAGCAAGAGCCTGTCTCAGAGAAAGGGCTGGGATGTAGCTCTGTGATAGAGCACTTGCCTAGAATGTGTCACTGTGTATCAGTAATTCAGGATAAGAGATTTACCTTGTCCTTGGGTGTGGGCCAGGCAGGGTGGTTACTATAAGAATAATAAGAATTGACCAGTGTAGTAGCTTTCAGAAAGAATGGAGTTAAGTGATAGTAAGGATAATGACTATATTTACATATTTATTTAAAATGTACTTAAGACAGGTTTAAAAAGAATTAAAAATAACTTTTAAGCTAGAAAATTCATATAGTTTAAATTTGATGGAAAAAGTCATTTATGAGGGATAGCTTGTCCTTCATTCCAGGTCTCCCCACCCTCCAGGTGGGTGACAACAAAGTGAAGTTAAAGTATTTATTTTGAATCTTCTCCCATGGAAGCATTTTTTAAACTCCCCTTTACTAACTAAAATGAAGTTATTAGATGTTTTTAGCCTAACTAAAAGAAACATCTTCAAACAGTATAATGTAATATAAAGGAGAAAATAAGGAAGATAACTTACTTAGCTTAGTCTGTAAGTGATTAGGCATGGCTACCAGTAAGATAATGAAATAACTGTATGTAGAGACATAGAGAACGTGACAGCTGTATTTGCTGCCTGATGGAGTTGTGCTATAAGGACTCCAATACTGAAGGTGATGTTGCTATTGCGGGGATTTCCTGCGAGGCTAAACAATGATAAAGTTACAAATACAACAAAGAATAGTCTAACCTTACCTTACACAGTACTTGTGTTCCTGAAAAATGGAGTGATGATTAGCACTATGCAAGAAAACTTTGTGTTGTGTTTAAATTTGATGGAAAAAAAAAAGTCATTTAGGAGGGATACCTTGTCCTTCACTCTAGTTCACCCCACCTCTAGGTGGGTGACAAGAAAGTGATGTCTGATTCTAGGCTCAGAAGTTTTTCCTCATCATGTCATTTAAAAGTTGTATAGGAAGATGAACTGTTTGTTGTGCAAGACTTGACTTTTTGGGGTGTCAAGAACCCTTTGGGCCTGTCCTATAAAGGCCAATAGAACCACCTTAATTACTATGTCAATTAAAAATGCACCCACAAAATTTCCAATGGGCCTTAGGAAAAGCAGAGAAGCTTCCATTGAGAATATCTCCCATTTTGTCCCTGTACCTAAGTACTGTATTGACAGAATTGTAACATTAAATTAACCACACTTTTTAGGAATGGAAAAAGCAAGAACAATAGCTCTTCATTGGTCTTTGTCAATGAACATTAAAGCAGGCAGGAGTATCACTTGCTGACCTGGAGAATACATGCTTTGAAAATACTGAAAATTGGTCTTGTAAAAATGTTGTGCTAGACAAATAAAACTGTCAGTGCCCCCCTTTCCAGCCTTTTCATTGAAGTATTACAGTATTACATATTTTGGAGGCTGAGATTGTATTGGAGTCCTGATTTTTGGCAGCTCTGTTAATCTGTTTTAGCTATTGTTTCTTCATATGCTTATTAGATATAGTGCAAACCTCACAGGATGGTGGTTAGAGATTGCATACAGTATCTAGTATTCTTGTTGGAAGATAACGATTGCTAAAATTATCTCTGCCACTGATATTCTACTCATTTTTTAAAAAATCTGTTTGAAAGCTCCATTATGTGCTCCATAATGAAATGATTATAAAATTTGAAATCTTTTTTTTTTTTTTTGTATTTTTAGGGAAGGGTCTGCAGGGTGTTCAGGGTCTCACTTACTAGATTGGACTCTTAGTGATCTGTCTGATCCACCTATTTACAGCCTCCCAAGAACTGGGATTATAGGTGTGCACCACCATTGCCTTCTCAGGGTGTCCCAGGGGCAGGGCCAGCATGGCAGGCCTGGGGATCAAACCCCTGGCCCCAGTGCCTACTTACAGGTGCTTTCATCCACTGAACTATTTTGCCGGCGCTTAAATTTGAAATTTTATGAGGATTTTTAAAAAGTTAACCAGTAGTTTAAGTTAAATACATATTTGTAGCTCATAAGATTAACACATGGTATTATTTTTGAATTTTGAGTCAGCATATCATGGAGAAATATTCTTTGTAAACTCTTAACTAGTTCCCCTGTTGTCCATTTTAAAAGAAAGCCCAACTAACCAGTCTTAATTTCTTTTAAAACTAATGCCATTATAAATGATGTAACTAAATACTATTAAAAACAAAAAATGTGGTGGGTTTAAAAAATATTTTTTAAATCTTACAATAGGGGATATTGGTCCCTTTTTACTTTTTTTAGTTTTTGGTGGTATTGAATATTAAACTCAGGCTGGTGATGGCACACCTGAGGCATACCTGCTGCAGCAAACTGTTTGTATCATTGAAAGCTCTAAAAGATTCACTGTCACTGACCTGAGTCTCTTTCACATGCTAGGTAACCACTGTGCTATGGCCCCACACTTCCGCTCTCCCCTTCTGTACTGTTAGTTGAACCCAGCCAGGGCTTTTATACTGTGCTACATCCCCAGCCCCATTTTTTATTTTTTCTTTTTGAGATAGGATCTTGCTAAGCAAGTAGCCTAGGCTGGGTTTGAAATTGTGGAGGGATCTCAGTAAGGGCAGGGTCTCAGCTGGCTTTGAACTTCAGGCCCTCCTACTTCAGCTTGTAGAGTAGTTGGGATTAGAGGTGTGTGCCACCCTACTGTGCTGGACTTCCCTTCTAATTTTTAACAGTAGTAAGGCAGTAATTAAATGAAGTTTTTTGCTGAGGTTGTACCTTAGTGGTAGTATTTGGTTAGCATGTCCAGGATCCTGGATTCAATCCCAAGAACTACCAAAAAAAAAAGAACTTTTTTTTTAAGTTAACATATAACCTACCTTGGGTATTTGGAGACTTTTCATATAAAGCTGTTTGGAGCTAGAAGATGATTCCACTAAATACGCTGATTCCCTACTGTTTCTGTAGGTCACCCTCACCCTCTCTGGTTTTTCAGGCTAGCTTTCCACATTAGTGTATCCCAGGAGGCAGTGATTTTTGTTTTCAAAGTCATTGAGGAACAGGTAACTTGCTTAGTACCATAGTAATTTATTGCACCTTCAAAATTAAATTGTGTCATAAGAGTGACATGTTTTTATAGTTGCTTGAATTAGAAATTTAGCAACTTGATTTTTTGCTCAGAAAGTCTGGTGTGTGATTTTCTTCCAATTATCCAGTGAATGTTTTGAAACTGCATTTTTTTGGTTCTTATAAAATGTTATGGAGGCATATATATCTTGCTGTACATCTTGTTTTCAAACTTTAGCAGCAGGATTTTTAATCTTTTGCTTGCTTTAGTAATTAACATACTGATGTAAATGTCTAAAACAATTCAAGAAACTAACTTTTTTCAGACTAGAGTGATTCTGTTGTCCATCTTTGTTTTCCTCTTTAATGAGTTCTGTGTCCTAGTGTGTGTGTGTGTGTGTGTGTTTCCTATTTTTATTTTGTCCTCATACGTACTTGGTTCTATCCCAGTTTCTTCTGTTTCTGCATAAACATTGGCACTTTTTAAATCTTTATTTGAAACTATTTTAAACAGAGGTGGCATATTGTTTGTAATGCAAAAGCTTAGTTTAGATGATTGATGACATTTGAACAGGAGTGTCTGTCTGCATATTGTAGTTTCTGGGTATTTTTGTTTTTTTGAGAGGTTTTGCTATGCCTCCAAACTTGTGATCCTCCTGTTTCAGCCTCCTGAATGGTGGAATATCAGGTGTATGCCATCTCATTCAGCTCTCCTAGTAGCTGTTGTAAGATTTTCTTATTGGTACAGATTTTTCTGACATGATTTATTAATCTGTTAATCCTTACAGGTAATAATGTCGATAATACTCAGAAACAGTTCAGTTAGCCATCAAGGCCTAGTCACTAAGGAAATTAATCTCTGATGGAACTACAGACATTAAGGCAGAAGAAATTCCAGGCTAGCAGCTAGTAATGAACTGTGTGTGCAGCATGTGGTGTGGACAGGCAGAGTTCAGTGCTTCCTGAAGTATATCACTTAATGGTAAACTGTACATGAAGCATTATGAACTGTCTGCCCATAGAACATGTAATTTGCTAGGCATGGGAGGGAACCAGGTTTTATAGCTAACGGTTGAAAGGGCAAAATATATGTATTAAAGGGGAAAAAAGTCCACTTGAATATATAGACTACTTTTTTTTTTCTTTTTTGGCGGAACCAGGGATTGAACTCAGGCCCTTGTACTTGCCAAGGAAGTGCTTATTCTACTGAGCCATCTCCCCGGCCCCTTATAGACTACTAATAGTTTTATTTTTTTTTTTTTTGTAGTACCAGGGATTGAACTCAGGGCCCTGTGCTTGCTTGCCAGGCAGGCACTTATTCTACTGAGGTATCTCTCTAGCCCCTTACTACTAATACTTCTTGTAGGAATATTAGACTAGAGTGAAATTTGTTCAGAAATTACCGAGGTAAGAGCTTCTGTTATGTGTATTTCAGGAGCTTTGTGAAGCTAGGATGGGAAAGGAGTTTGAGTGAAATGTATGGCTAGTGGTACCTTAGTATGGGGTCACCTTACCGTTCTGTAACACTATCTGTTTGTCATTGAAACAGCTCAAGAATTGTATCAACACTTAAACTATCAGAGTACACCTTTGGAAAAACTTTGACATGGCCAGTAGTACTAAGTGAGCCTGTGGTAACCAGATACATAAGCCTGTCATTAAAGTCTCTGCCTAAAATTTCATGGAGGTTTCATCAGACTGAATTTTCAACGGATAGATGTAACTAATTACAGCAGTCACGAAGCTTAAAACTGCATTGGACTGACCAACAGTTTTGACATGGAAATATTTCATTTTTTTGAAAGAAAGGACACGTTTTTATAATTTAAAAATTGTGAAAACCTCAGAGGATTTACTCATTTGTAATGAGTAAATACCTAGGTATTCAAAGCAGAATATTGAGCAACTTTTTAAAAACTCATTCTTTACCACTTCTCAGAAATACGAAGTTCTGTGTCTTTTCAAAGCTTGTTCTATGCAGATTTATAATTTATATGCTGTGATGTTTTGCATTTAGTAATATTAAATTATAATTTATCTTAGTATTTATGCTCTCCATTTTGAATATAGTAATTAGAAAGATTTTCATGTATATAAATGTATGGAGCTATTTGCTGCATCTATTACTATTAGTTGTCACTAAAAAGAATCATGTTGATTGCTGCATTCTTGTCACTGTATTATTAATTGGGGAAATGCATGACTCCTTTGAAGATCCACTTCTAAAGTTTTTGCATGAGAGTACCTTTAATCTGTGTGTTCTACTTGGTCAGTCTTGATACTTGTGTAGAATGGGTTCTACGTTCTATGTATACTTTGTAAGGGCAGTAATTATAATACCTATACTTAGTCTGTGGCTAAGTTAAGGCCAAAAAAAAAAGGTGGTGTCTTGGATTTTCTTTGAAGGCAAGTGTTGCTGTGTATTCCAGACTAGCCTTGAAGACACTTGGTTAGCCCAAGCTGGCATGGAAGTCAGGGTGATCCTCCTGTGTTAAGTCTTCTGAGTGCTGAGGTTACCAGCATGTTTCATCATACCCAGCTAACAAGCTGGTTTCTTTAAGGCAGAAGCTATCGGAAGCATAAAAATAATCATGTTGCTGGGTGTAGTAGCATGCATTTGTAATACGTGTGTTCGGAAGGCTGAAGCAGGACAATTACTATGAGTTAAGACCAACCTGAGCTACATAGTGATTAAAGGCCAGCCTGAACCACGTAATGAGATCCTGTCTCAAAAAAATAAAACAGATCATCATCTTATGCAAAATGGATTCAATAAAATAGTGTTCATTAAAAGCTTTTTCATGTTTGTGGGGGAAAAGCTACTTAGCATTTATCCTGATTTTTGAAATCTAGGAATACGCTGATGACAACAAAGTACAGAGTTCTGTTTTTCAGTCTCTATTTAGAAAAGAAGTAAAGGTGTTCCGATCCCTTCTCAATGGAAAGAAAATTGTGAGGTTGTGGTTTTAGGAATCACTTTGAATATATACCAGTAAAAACTGGAAATCGTCACAGTTCCAGTTTACTAGTTAAGAACACTAGATTTAAAGGATTGGTCACAAACTGCTCATCTCTGGTAAGTCATTGCTATCAGTGAGACAGTATTGCAAGTGCTGCGTGCTTTGGAATTACACTGCCGGGGTGGGCATCCTGCCTTTGCTATCCATAGAAGGGGAATACAAACCTAAAGAGGTACATTGCTCTGTAGCAAATTACAGTAAATGATGTGCATGGCACAATGTCTTACACAAAGGATAATAAAGCTTAACCATAGTTGTAATGAATTTGCTATCTGTGACATTAGTTTTACATTCAGTAATTTTTGAAATATTTTTTATTAAGAATATCTAGAAAAGATCTCTTTCTGTCCTCCTACCTCTATAGTCATTTTCTTTAGGGTTATCCTTTGAAAGAAAGGAGTAAAAGAGATCTGTAGATTGCTAAATCCTAGGTCTACAGAAAATCTGAACTTCAGACTGGTCCAGGGTTAATGAGTACCATCAAAACATAATTTGAAAAAGAGTAGAGTTTTATTCTTAACTATAAAGGAAAATCTCAGATTTAAAAAAAAATCTGAGGCGGAAGAGATGGCTCAGTGGAATAAGCGCTTCCCTGGCAAGCTCAAGGGTCTGAGTTCAATCCCCAGTTCCGCAAAAAAAAAAAAAAAAGATACAAAAAATCTGCATTTTATACTGAGTTTTTAGTCTCTAGAAGACAGTGGGTTTTTTGTTTTGCTGTATGATTTAATAAAAAGTAACTTTCAGCACCATCTGTACTAAATATAAATATACCATTAATATATATATATATATATATATATATATATATATATTTTTTTTTTTTTTTTTTTAATGTATTTGGTAAAGGATCTCACTACACAGCTTAGACTCATAGTAATCCTCCTGTTTTCAGTCTCCCCAGCACTGGGATTATAGGTGTGCACCACCATGCTGGGACTTAGTTGCAAGCTCAGTGTGCCCAGGGGTGGGGCCAGTACAGCCTGTGGTGCCAGTGATCAAAATCCAGTCCCTGTACTTGCTTAGGTGGACACTTAGTCTGCTGAGCTGTCCCACTGGCCCTAATACGGCTGCTGCTGCTGTTTTTTTTTTTTTTCTTTTTTCTAATACGGCTTTTTAGAACGTGATTTTGTCGTAGTTAGAAATGTGGCTTCAGTTCACTTTTCTAAGAAAAGTCTTGTTAAAATTTTTTTTAGCAATTTTTAAGTTGTTAATAGGCTGAAATTTATTAAAGGATTTTACCCTTAATCCTTAGTAAATAAGAATCTTCTCACTATTCTTTTGACAATCTATTCAAATGTATTCTTTTTGCCTCATGCATCTTCATGATTCACAGAATATGACTTTAAATGATTGACTATTTTTAATATATAGATTTGCAAGATATTAAAACTGAAAGAACCTTAGGAATCATCTATTTCAGTTTTACTATATAAACAAGGAAATGGAGGATTCTGATTTTAACATCTGTACATATTAAGTAGAATTATTTCTGTATGTGAATATGTATTTTAAAAGTCACAATTTATTTATTTTTTTTTTTGTCTTTTTGAGACAGGGTCTCACTATGCAGTTCAGGCTGGCCTTAAGCTCACTTTGTAGCTCAGGTTGGTCTCGAACTCAACAATCCTCCTGCCTCAGCCTCCCGAGTGCTGGGATTACAGGCATGCGCCACCACGCCCGGCTAAAAGTCACAATTTAAATTGCTGTGTCTGGCGTTTCATTATCATGCTGTTTGGTATTCTGAAACAGTTATTAGAACATGGTAATATATGATAGAGTCAGTACTAAGCTACAAAATCTTGACTTATATTCTAGGATTTACTGTTTACTGGATAGGTAATACTTGGATACTACTAAAAGGAGAACTGCATTTTACAAATAGACTCACTGATATTCATGTACTGTTATTTAAAATTTTCTGAGTTTTCTTCTGTATAGGCAGTAGGGTCTTAAATTACATACATCGTAAGGCAAGGGTGTCTGGTTAATGGTAAATAACTGAGCCAAAGATGGTAGCTACCAAATATTTTCAAATGTACGAGAATAGATGGGCAATTGATCGATTTTGATAGAGGAAGACCCCCTAGAATTTGGAGATGCTTTGGAGGATTTATTTGATCTACAATGTGATATTTAACATGCAAAGAGTTTTTTTTTTTTTTTTTTTTCTTTGTCTTTTTGATACAGGGTCTCACTATGCAGTTCAGGCTGGCCTTAAGCTCACTTTGTAGCTCAGGCTGGTCTTGAACTCACAATAATCCTCCTGCCTCAGCCTCCGGAGTGCTGGGATTACAGGCATGCGCCACCACACCCGGCTGCAAAGAGGTTTTTGGAAAATTTCTGATCAGAATTCTTAGGAAAAGTTAATGAATCACAGATGCATTGTATTTAGAGTTGGAAATAAATTGATCTGAAGTTTTATTCTGGTATAGCTCCACTCTAAATGGTTTGGTCATACAGTATGCCCTCTTTAAGTTCTCAAAGTCATGCACATAAAATTCTCAGTTTGTGTTTATTCCCCATTGGAATTATTAATAACATTCTTTTCTCTCTTGTGGATGTCCAACTTTGGATGACAAACTATTTTTGCTTGCCATGTCAGCAAGTGTCATGTCTGCTGCAGGGCATTTGACATGACAAAGGCTAATGAAATTTCCTCCTATATTGGGCAACATATCCCTTCTTTTGTCTTAAGTCTTGACAACCACTGATCTTTCACTGTCTGTATAGTTTTGCCTTTTCCAGAATGTCATATAGTTGGAATCGTACTTCTTTTCAGAGTGGTTTTTAACTTCCTAATAGGCATTTATGGTCCTTGGATGTCTTTCCATGACTTGACAGTTCATTTCTTTTTAACAGTGCGTAATATTTCATTGTCTGGAAGTATATTTAATTTTGACATATTACAATTAAGTTTAGTATGGTGGCACACTCCTGTAATCCTAGCAGTGAGGGAGGCTGAGGAGAGCCACAAATTCAACCCCCACCAGGGCAAATGAGTGAGACCCTGTCTCAAAATAGAAAATAAAATGAGTTAGGGATGTAGCTAAGTGGTGGAAGGCCCCTAAGTTGAATATATGATAGATTCTCACTTTGGGAATGAAATTATTTATAGTTTTCTGCAATGATTTGCTCCACATTACTGAATAATTTGTGTAAATTGTTGAAAAATTGGGAAGAAATACTAAGTAGTCCTTAGACTCTTGCTTAATCTCACCACATAAATTTTTTGCCTTTATCATGATTTAAGTGCTGAAGAAATTTCAGTTTCTTTTTTTTTTTTTTTTTTTTGTATTTTAGGAACGGTCTACAGGTTGTTTGGGTCTCACTGCTAGATTGGACTTGTAGTGATCTGCCTGTTCACAGCCTCCTAAGAGCTGGGGTTACAGGCACATACCACCACGCCCAGTCTCAGTTGATGTCTCAGTGTGTCCTTGGGCTGAGGCCTGAATGGCAGGCCCACGGATTGAACCCCCATACCCTGGGTCTGCTTGCAGGCACTTTGATCCACTGAGCCATTTGCTCGGCCCTTAAAAATTTCAGTTTCAACACATTTTCATTATAGTCAATACAAAAAGTCTGATTTGTCTCATTTCATAACTTTTTTTTTTTTATTTCTTTTTGAGACAGGGTCTCACTATGTAGTTCAGGATGGCCTTAAACTCTGTAGCTCAAGCTGGTCTTGAACTCACAACAATCCTCCTGCCTCAGCCTCCCAAGTGCTGGGATTACAGGCATGCGCCACCACGCCCGGCCCATTTCATAACTTTTAAAAGTTAAAAATAAGACTCAGTAAACTGTTATAGGAGTAGTCTTTTTTTGAGAAGTCATTTGCACCTAAATGACATTTTCCATGTCATTTTTGAGTGGGAAATCTCTTGGTTATGTGTTTTGTCAGATATGTTCTTATTTTCTTCCTCTCTCTCTCTCTCTCTCTCTCTCTCTCTCTCTCTCTCTCTTTTTCTTGGCAGAACTGGGAATTGAACTCAGGCCCTTGCACTTGCCAAGGAAGCACTTATTCCACTGAGCCATCTCCCCAGCCCCTTATGTTCTTATTTTCTAAAAGCATATCTGGTACATCTTTATAGAAATATTGAACTGGGCATGGTGGCACACACCAGTAATCCCAGTACTGCAAGTTCAAGACCAGTCTGATGGTTACAAAAGTGAGCACAAGGCCAGCCCAAAGTGGTGGCACAGGCCTGTAATCTCAGCACTCGGGAGACTGAGGCAGGAGGATTGTTGTAAGTTTGAGGCCAGCCTGAGCTACAAAGTGAGCTTAAGGCCAGCCTGAACTGCATAGTGAAACCCTGTTTTAAAAAGACAAAAAAAAAAAAAAAAAAAAAAAAAAAAAAAAAAAAAAAAAAAAAAAAAAAAAAAAAAAAAAAAAAAAAAAAAAAAAAAGAAAGAAAGAAAGAAAGAAAACGTGTATAAAGAGAAATATTAAAAGAGGATCAGAAGGTAGGAACCTTTTTTTATTTTTTGGTGGAACCAGGGATTGAACTCAGGCTCTTACGCTTGCCAGCCAAGCACTTATTCTACTGAGCCATCTTCCTTGGCCCCAGAAGGTAGGAAAAAGAGCCTGATTTTAGGAGCTTTTATGACAACCTCAAATAGCCACTCATTTTGTTGATTTCTTTTAGACAGGCCTGTGCCATGTTGTCTCTCATCAGTGCTCTGTACTACAGAGCAGAGGGTGGGGTTATTTAGCCTTGAGCTTTAGGCTGAACTCCATATATTTTTCCTTTTAAAAGTTGTGAAACTTTAGGGGGCTGGGTAGATAGCTCAGTTGAATAGCTCAAGGGCCTGAGTTCAATCCCCAGCTCTGCAAAGAAAAAAAAGTTGTGAAACTTTGCTTGGGATTATGTGTTAGTTTTTTCTCAACTAGAAGTATTTTCAGAGATAATCTTTGGAACCCAGTGATCACTTTTTCTGAAAAGTTGAGGTTGAGGATTTCTCATAAAGGGAAATAACACCTTGTGTTCTACTCAGATGACTGAGTAGATGCTGCTTCTGGTGTGTATGCTGTTTTATTATATTGAGTAATTGCCAGCAAATTTGTGGAGAGCAGAGTAACTGAGTATTTGCCTGACATTAGCACAGTGTTGTCCAGATGGAGGAAGGGAATTAATATCCAATTCGGGGTGTTTAATCTTAGTTAAAAGTGCATGTCATTTACAGTGAATCACTTGGAAAGAAGTGCTGTATAATTATGTGGAAAGTTCCAGCCTCAGTCCAGATTTTCACCTTCCCTAAACAATCTTATCTTCCTTAGTTTCAGTTTTCACCTAAGCTAATGATTCCCTAGTGCAGATCTTCAACCTACAAACATTCCTGAATTTTGATCTTTATTTTTAGATACATTTGGACCTCTTTTACCCCCCTTCTGTATTTAGGGCAGGGTCTGCAGGGTGTACAGGTCTCTCTGTGTAGATCAGACTTGCAGTGATTCTCCTGTTTACAGCCTCCTAAGTGCTGAGATTACAGGTGTGCCAGTGTCAATTGCACACACTAGGGATTGAACCCCAGCCACTGTGCTCTGCCTAAGCAGGCACTGTAGTCTACTGAGCTATCAGGCCGACCCTTAGGGCCTCTTAACAGGATAACTAACCTATATGCCCCAAAGCCAACCCATCGTTTATTTATCCTATATATGAACCATGCTTTACCCCATGGTGAGCAGGGCTGCCTGATTCTGTATTGTAAACAATTTTTGCATCTATCCTCTTTTTTTTTTTTTTTTTTTTTTAGCAGAACCAGGGATTGAACTCAGGCCCTTGCACTTGCCAGGCAAGTGCTTATTCTACTGTCTTCTCCCCCACCCCTGCATCTATCCTGTTTTCACCATTTCAGCAGACACTCTGAATTAGTTCAGATTCATTTTTTTGTTTGGATTGTTGAGAGAGCTTCCTAACTCCTCCTAATCTCCTTTATTGTTGACACCCTTTGTACTGCTACTGCTCTGTCCATATTCCTTTGCTCTGTGAATGAAGCCCAAGTTGCATAGCTTTAAGTCACACTTTGCTTTCCCTGCAGGATGCCTGTCCTTCCCAGTCTGTGAGGCCTGGGGTATGTGATCTGTCCTATTTTTCTGAGTAGTGCAGACACTTAGCAGGTAGTTAGGGAATGATAGCACTCAAGTAATGTTGAATTTTTTCACTTAGAAAAAATCTTAACTCCTACTACTTCTCAACACTTGCCATCTCATACATGCTGTCTCCAGTCTAGAACTTTAGCTGTGCCTGTCCTGCCCCTCTACAGGACTTGGATTTCATTGCCCAGATGATCAGAGTATATCAGTCTCCACAGTGTAGAGCTTCCAGTAAAGCTTTTGCTTTTTGTTTGTTTTTATTTACATCTCATATATTCATGTTAAACATAGTTGTTACAGAAGTGGCCATTATCTTATTTTGTGGGGAGGGTATTAGAGATTGAGTCCAGGGAATTCTCACTGAGCTATAGTCCCCTCTCTCTTTCAGCTTACTAGGGTGGATCTCAGGCTTGTCACCCTCCTTTTTCAACCTGTTGGAGTGCTGGGGTTATAAACCTATGCCACCATGTCTCCTTGTGCAGTATTTTGATTGTTGTCTTGCAAGACTGAGAATTATTTAAGAACAAAGGTAGTGTAATTATCCTGGTGCACAAGTAGAAATCTTCAGTAAATGATAAATTGAAGGCATATTCTCAGTATATAGACTGATACTATGAAAAGTACAAAGTGAGAGTCATCATTTTTGAGTCATAGTTAATGACCTTTTTAAAGTGCATAGTAGTTATGCAAACAAGTGGGTTTCATTTTGATGTATTCATACATCTGTCATACTGATTGTTTCCTCTCCCCTTTTTCTCTTTCCTTTCCTCCATCCTCTTCCTCTTCACTAATAGTCTCCTACTTTCAACTTTCATTTCTCCTCCCCTTTGCTTTTGCTTTTTATTTTTAAATTTTTCTCTTATGATGGTCTTCATTTGCATCAATTTTCCCACAAATGACAGGATTTTGTTATTCTTTATAGTTGAACAATCTGTTGTATATATATATACCACATTTTCTTTATCCATACATCAGTTGATGGGTGCTAGGGTGTTTATGAATTGTGCTGTAATAAATACAGGTGTCTCTATAGTATGCTGTTGGTTTTGGGGGTAGTAAATTGAGGAGTAGTATAGTTGGACCCAAAGTGTAGCTCCTTTTTTGGGGGTGTGTGGAAAGGAGCCTCCATATTTATTTCTATAATAGCTATCCTTATATTCCCACCAACATTGCAGAAGAGCACCCTTTTGCCCCCTCTTTGCCATCATTTTATTGCTTGCTGTATTTTTGGTGATTGCTATTTCGACTGGAAGGAGGTAGAATCTCTGTGGTTTTTAGATTTGCATTTTCTTCATGGATAAGAATATTTACAGTTCTTTTTGTTGTTGTTTATTTGCTGGCCTTGAGCTCACTGTGTAGTCCAGGCTGGCTTTCTTTAGCCTCAGTCTCCTGGGTGTTGGGATTACTAACATGTGCCACTGGTGACAGTTTTTCAAACAACCATTGTTACTGCTTTCTTCTTTTAGGCAAGGATCATAGATTCAGGTGCTGGGGGAATCTGTACATAGTTTTAAAAATATGTGTAGTAAGCCGGGCGTGGTGGCGCATGCCTTTAATCCCAGCACTCGGGAGGCTGAGGCAGGAGGATTGTTGTGAGTTCAAGACCAGCCTGAGCTACAAAGTGAGCTTAAGGCCAGCCTGAACTGCATAGCGAGACCCTGTCTCAAAAAAGACAAAAAAAAAGACAAAAAAAAAAAAAAAAATGTATAGTTCCTAGACCTTTACTTGCGTTCTGCTGGAAGAGCAGAATAGAATGTTTTGGTTTCAGAAACAACTTCTAAATGTAGTTGCTGAAGGATAGTCCTCAGTGAGCAGCACCATTCCACGTGAGAATGTTTCTCTCAGGATTCTCAGGCCTTATCAGACCTAATGCATTAGGAACACTCAGGAAGGTACTAGCAATCTGTATTTTAATAAGCCGTCCACATGCTTTTGATGCATAGACAGGTTTAGGAATCATTGCTCTAGAATTTGTCATTGAAGGAAAGTTTTGCCATATAATCAAAGTTCCCAGTGGTGTTTCCACTATAATCTGTTTCTCATGAGTAGCTGGGAATAGTAGGACTAATTTTGTTTTTTTTTTTTTTTTTTGCCACACATTACAGTTTGCTTTATTGCATGATGTTTGCATAAGAAAAGTGTTACTGAAAACCGTAAGGCATCATGCAATCATAGAAAAGCACATTATTAAATGTACACTTAAGAGATGGACATATAATCTAAAATTTAAAAACTAGTTCCAAAAATGTACATAAAAAATTTAACATGATGAGCTTTATGATATGGTTT
>PVKA01042279.1:0-17505 GCA_004027165.1 Ctenomys sociabilis
AAAGAAAGAAAGAAAAGAAACAAACAAAATTGACTGAAAGAGTTGAGGTGTGGCACGATAGTAAACAGCTTGCCTAGCATGCATGAGGCCTTAGATCCAATCCCTATCATTGGACAAAAAAACAAAAACTTGACTATGATAACCAAGGGATAGTGGCATAGAGAACCAGAGGTAGAACTGAATCACTCAGTGAGACAGTACCTCAAAGGTTTTAAAAATTTAAAACTGGGTGGGAATGAGGTTCAGTGTGATTGTCCTTGGTTCAATCTCTTGCACCAAGAGACTGGGGGGGGGGGGAACAATCACTAAAAAAAGCATCATAGAATTGCAGATATAAGCCAGTGTCAGAGATTAAATGGAATAAAAATATTTAATTAATCCAAAATAGACCTAAAAATAAAAATGTACAAAAACAGTTAGCAAAAACAGAAAGCAAGACCAAGCATGGTAGTGCATGCCTGTCATCCCAGCACTTTGGAGGCTGAGGCAGGAGGATGGCTGCAAATGCAAAACCAGCATGGGCTGCAAAGTGAGATCCAGGCCAGCCCAAACTTCACAGTGAGATCCTATCTCAAAAAAAGCAAATATAAATAGGAAGAGGACAAATTTAATTTAAACCCAAACATTTCAATACTCACAGTCAGTGTAGATGAACTAAGCATTATATTTAAAAAGTAGAGACTATCAGATTGAATAAAATGACTCAGCCACATTCTACTTACACACACAAAAAAACCTTTTTTTTTTTTTTTTTTTTTTTTGGTGGAACCAGGGATTGAACTCAGGCCTTTGCACTTGCCAGGGAAGCACTTATTCTACTGAGCCATCTCTGGCCCAAAAAAAAAAAAACTTTTACAACTTCACCAAAGTTAAATGCTAAACAACAGAATAAAAACACCATGCTAGGAGAGGAGATAGTTCAGCAGCGTAAGCATCTGCCTGGCAAGCACAAGGTCCTGAGTTTGATGCCCAGTATCAGAAAACAAAAACAAAAACCACCGTGCTAACTTCATACTGTTGCAGGCAGCCCAGTTAGATAGAAATATTACATGCAGTCAGACAGGGCCAGGTCCTCAAAGGAGATAACACAGAAGATCAGATATCTTGCAACTGTGGGAAGGATGTATGCTCCTGCTCTGCGCCAGACCTAGAGATCAAAGATCAAACAAATGCTGACCTCCCTGAAGATTGGCATCTGAGATTGATCATCACCCTGGGGGAGCCAGAAGAATCATTAATCCAACTGGATGGCTACCTAATAAAATCCTGTTCTACATTCATGCCTGCTTGCTACATGACTCGCTTCCCCATTTGGTCCTGGACTTAATTTTACCTGAGCAATGGTGCTTGTAATCTCATTGGTTGACCATAGTTTTGTCCCACCTCATGCCCACTTAAGTGAGTTCACATGTTCTCTACCACCTTAGACTTGCCTCACTGCGTGGTTTCACCCTATAAAAGTCCCTGGAAGAGACAGCTTTCCAGGGACAGCCCGCTTGGGCTCCACTCCTGTCCCTCTCTCAGACAGGAGCTTTCTTTTCCTCAATAAATGCATTCTGCTCATAACCTCTACTTGTTCCTCAAATAAATTCTTTGGTTTCGGAGAACACAAACGCATCCAGGTCAGGTTGAGAGTTTTGCTTATATCATTTGGAGGTCCCTATATCAGTTTTTCTTCCCATATTAATACTTAAAGCTATGAAAGGGGAGCTGGGCATGGTGACACAAGCCTATAATCCTAACACTTGGGAAGCTGAGGAAGGAATATCATTGGGAATTTGACTCCAGCCTGGGCTACAAAGTGAACTCAGAGCCCGTCTGAACTGCATAGTGAGACCCTGTCTCAAAAAGACCAAAAAAAAAAAAAAATACATATATACATACATACATATATATATATATATATTTATACACACACATGCACACATGTATGTATTGAACTCATAACTTCATGTTTATCAGGTAGGTGCTGTGCTGCTGAACTACATCTCAGGCTCAACTTTCAACCGTAGTCTTAAATAAAAAGTAATTGTAATTAGTTTGAAGCAAAGTAAATTATTCTTATACTTTCCAGATTATATATATATATATATTTTTTTTCTCTCTTTTTGAGACAGGGTCTGGCCTTAAGCTCACTTTGTAGCTCAGACTGCTCTCGAACTCACAACAGTCCTCCTGCCTCAGCCTGCCAATTGCTGGGATAACAGGCCTGTGCCACCACACCCGGCTTTCCAGATTATATTTTATGGATTTAGAATACCCATAATTCTTATGACTGAAATGGAATATACAGCTACAGTTTATAAGGTCTTCACAACTTTAAAAAGATAAATAAACCTGTAGAGAATTTATTTATTTATTCATATTTTAACTTGAAGAGTCAAAAAAGTAGAAGCAAAAACAAATAGAAAAAATTACATAAATAGGGTAACATGCAACAATACATATGTTACAGGTTTTTCAAAACATGGATTATAGACAAATATTTAAAGGATACTGGATATAATTTACAGGCAATTATAACTATCTATATAATAAAAATATTAAAATACTAAAAGAACTCCAATTATTTATCAGAAATTTATGAGAGGAAAAAGGAGCATTGTTTTTATTATCACCATGCACTAAGACAAAGTCAAAATGGATTAGGGATCTTAGCATTAAAACAGAAACACTCAATATCCTGGAAGAGAAAGTAGGAGAAACTCTTGAAGACATAGGGGCAGGCAATGAGTTCACGAACAAACATGCATTCACATTAGAAACACTTGAAAGAATTAACAACTGGGACCACCTATTATTGAGAAGTTTTTCATGTCAAAACAAATTACCAACAAAGTGAAAAGAAAACCCACAAACTTTGAAAAAATCCTAACTCATAAGAACCCAGACAAGGATCTGCTGTCTAGAATTTATAAAGAACTAAAACATATCAGGGCCCCTAAATTTAAAGACCCAATCCAGAAATGGGCATCTGAGATGAACACACACTTCTCAGAGGACAAAATCAAAGAAGCGAATAAATATATGAAAAAATGCTCCTCATCACTAGTCATCCGTGAAATGCAAATCAAAACAGCACTGAGATACCATCTCACTCCAGAAAGAATGGCTATCATAAACAAAGCAACCAACAATAAATGTTGGACAGGTTGTGGGAAAAGGGAACTCTTCTCCACTGCTGGTGGGAATGTAGACTGGTACAACCATTATGGAAATCAGTGTGGAGACTCCTTAAAAAACTAGGACTGGAAATCCCATTCAAGCCAGCTTCCCAGAGGAACTGAAAACATCTTATCATAGGAATATATGTGTACTTATGTTTATAGCAGCACAATTTGTGATAGCCAATTCTAGGAAACAACCAAGATGCCTGTCACTTGAGGAATGGTTGAAAAAGATGTGGTATTTTTGTACAATGGAGTACTACTACTCAGCTGTAAAGAATGATAAAATCGAAGCTTTCATCTTTTTTTAATTTTTTTTATTTTTGTTTTATTGAAGTACAAATATCAATGAGACAGTTTTAAGATACCTTAACAAGATGGATTTGATAAATTAATACATTGCAAACTGTATTCATAATGTTTTGGTATCATAGAAGGTGCATACATGATATTATACTTACAGACATTATTATACCATATGTCTCTTATCAGTAAATTAAGAGAGTGTAGCTGTTTGCGTATCTTATTTTTTATACCTGAATTACATCAAAGATTCAATAATTAATACTTTCTACCTTGTTATTTTCCTAGTGGTTGCCCATAGTACTAGAAGCCGACATAATATCCTGTCCAACCACCATTAGTGCAAATCTTGCCTCTCATAGGATTATGTAGAAGCACAGAATTATCTATCCCAACTGTACTGTCCATACACACACATCGTGATTCTTCCTTTCTATACCTCTTCCTTTGTCTACACCTGTCAAAGATGGGCACTCTATTGTCATTCAACTAACTTAGCTTGAACTTGACAACACAATCCAACAAGTCCATCGTTCCACAACAATAGTGAGTTATCTGAAGAAGTTGTCGACCATAGCCACTTACAGCTCAACTTAATATTATGGCCCCACGACGTATACTTCATTTTTATACATTTCTGCTGGATGGTTAAGACCTAGATAGAGCAAGACTTACATAACAACACATGTACTTTATGTTTCTTATGAGGTCAGTGAAGTCCCCTGAGGGTTTATCTTGTAGTCCTGTACCTTATTCTGTAGATGAAGCTTTCATATTTAAGTGGAGACCATTTGAAGACATACGTATAAGCAAAATAAACCAGACCCACACGTGCAAATATCATATAGTCTCCCTAGTATAGCTCAAAAAAAGAATTGCAAATAGAAAAGTATAACACAAAAGGAATGCAAGAACTTGAGGACTAGACAATGAGGAGAGGGCAAGGAGAAATGCTGAGAAACATGATAGAGGCAAGGCCATTCACTTATACACACTAGATGGGTAAGACAATGACCTGAGAAACATCAGGAGATTGTTGAAACTAGGAGTTTTTGAAACTAGCAGTTAAGTGGTAGGATTATCACCCCAACTAACTATATATGCTGATACCTGTGAATCAAGCAACTATACTGAATTTAATGAAATAGAACAGAAAGGCCACACTCCAAAGGCCTGCTATTCTTGTCTTCTAAATATGTACCTCTTGTCATGACATACCAGCTATTACTACACTGCCCTTTTTTAAAGGATAGTAAATGAAAAAAAAAAGACAAAAAAAAAAAATGTCACAAGACAGTCATACTACAATGCCACTATGCTGTATATGGATGGATTTCTAAATATCTATGTAAATATATGTAAGTGTGCATTCCTATTTTAAAAAATTTTTTTTCTTCTTCATATTCTGTACAGACTTAGAGTTTAGTATCTCAATACTTTATGGGACTGTGTTGGATTGTGTCATCAAGTTCAGGCACCTAAATTAGTTGAATGACAATGGAGTGCCCATCTTTGACAAGTGTACACAAAGGAAGGGGTATAGAAATTAAGAATCATGATGTGTGTGTATGGACAGTACAGTTGGGATAGATAACACCATGCTTCTACATAACTCTATGAGAGGCAAGATTTGCACTAATGGTGGTTGGACAGGATATTATGTCGGCTTCTAGTACTATGGACAACCACTAGGAAAATAACAAGGTAGAAAGTATTAATTATTGAATCTGTGATATAATTCAAGTATAAATATTAAGATACGTAAACAGCTACACTCTCTTAATTTACTGATAAGAGATATCTTCGGATAACTCACTATTGTTGTGTAATGCTGAACTGTGTTGGATTGTGTTGTCAAGTTCAGGCACCTAAATTAGTTGAGTGACAATGGAGTGCCCATCTTTGACAGGTGTAGACAAAGGAAGGGGTATAGAAAAGAAGAATCATGATGTGTGTGTATGGACAGTACAGTTGGGATAGATAACGCCATGCTTCTACATAATTCTATGAGAGGCAAGATTTGCACTAATGGTGGTTGGACAGGATATTATGTCGGCTTCTAGTACTATGGACAACCACTAGGAAAATAACAAGGTAGAAAGTATTAATTATTGAATCTTTGATGTAATTCAGGTATAAAAAATAAGATACGCAAACAGCTACACTCTCTTAATTTACTAATAAGAGACATACGGTATAATAATGTCTGTAAGTATAATATCATGTATGCACCTTCTATGATACCAAAACATTATGAAAACAGTTTGCAATGTATTAATTTATGAAATCCATCTTGTTAAGGTATCTTAAAACTGTCTCATTGATATTTGTACTTCAATAAAATAAAAATAAAAAACGAGATATCTGCTACAATAATGTCTGTAAGTATAATGTCATGTATGCACCTTGTATGATACCAAAACATTATGAAAATAGTTTGCAATGTATTAATTTATCGAATCTGTCCTGTTAAGATGTCTTAAAACTGTCTCATTGATATTTGTACTTCAATAAAATAAAAAATAAATAAATTAAAAAAGAATACTTGATGGAAAATACATGTTCCATGTTATGCCTCTGATGTCTGATATTTAGACTAATAGTTTGGTAAACTGAACTGCATATGTTGCAGGGTAATAATAAACTTCTCTTTTGGATGGTTAACAACCTAAGTTTGCAGATCAAAAATTGGAGAAATGGAAGGGCTGCAAGGTCAGCCAACATTTTGGCCCTAGCCTTTCAAGGTCAGTGAATACTCAGGACATAGGAGAACCTGTACTGTAACATCATGTAAATCAGTAGTGCCTCCAAATTTTCTGATCAAGGTGATTATGGGGCCGCAGAGGAATGTGATTGATGATGTATAATGTGCCTAAGGAGAGTCACATGGAGAGAAAACTTTCTTTCAGGTTTCCACAGAGAGCAAATTGGTCCAGCAATGGCCGTGACTCATCCACAAGGCTGACACTGACAAGGCATCTACAAAGAGCAGAACAGGGTTACAGGATAATCCATGAGGGGACCTGACTTACCTTATCTCATACAAAAGTTACATTTTTTGTTATAAAGGTCTTGCTTTAACTCGGTCTTAACCATCCAGCAGAAAAGTATAAAAATGAAGGTATATAAAATAAAGTTATATTAATATATGAGCTGTGAATGGCTCAAGTCAACAAATTCTGTGGATAACCTGCTTCTATTGTGGACTGCTGATCTGTGTTGGATAGTTTTATTTAAAAAGATATATATATATTTAGCCATATGTTGTGAAAATGTGTAACATATGTATCGTTGTATGTTACCCTGTTTATTTCATTTGTTCTCTTTGTTTTTGCTTCTATTTTTCACTCTTAATGTTAAAATACTAATAAATTAAACAAAAAGAAAAGCAAAGAACAGCTCTCCTGGACACATGCAATCAGTTGCTTACATGTTACAAGACGAAGAGAAGCAGTTTTCAGACATGAAGATTCCCCATAAAGCATCACCAGCTTGGCTATGGCCTCTGTGATCACGCTCTTCATCTGGATGTGGTGTGGCTTGTAGTGTTTGGACAGCTCCTCTGCGATGCTGGACTTGCCCACAGCAGGAGGACGCAGGATGCAGACCTTGATGGGCTGTGAGGGGGGCAGTAGGGCTGACTGGTGATCTCTGGGCAGCGAACGTGTACTGGGGGGGTTGATTTCAGGGCTGCGCCCTTCACAGCCTTAGAGTACTGCCTTGCTTTGTGTCTCTGTCTCTTGTTTTCTGAGGAACAGAGCCTCACTGTGTAGCCCAGGTTGGCCTCCAACTCACGGTGTCCTCCTGCCTAGGCCTCCCGAGCATTGATTTAATTGTTTTTATCATGGTTACCTGACTTTCAAAAAAAAAAAAAAAGTACATTAAAAAACATCATTTCTTCTGCTCAAAAATAAATAAATAAATAAATTGGCAATAACAACAACAAACAGGTGTGGAGGAGATGGTTCAGTGGAATAAGTACTTCCCTGGCAAGCCCAAGGACCTGAGTTCAATCCCTGATTCTGCCAAAATAAACAACAACAAACATTGCTGAGGAGTAAATAAAAAACACAAATTACTATAGCTAGTGATTTAGCATTATCTATCAAAGTTTAAAATATACATGCTGAATCAAGAATAAAATTTACATGAGTATTTCAAGAGATTTAGAAAAAAATTTAAGAAAATCAAATGCCCTCTATGGTAAAACCACTTAAGAAAGTAGATATAGAAGGGAATGTCTACAAAGGGCATTTAAAAAACCCAGAGTTCATATTAACTCAGTGGTGAAATAGTGGGTGTTTTTCCTAAAGATCAGGAACAGTAGAATTGTTGTAGGCTGCTGAATTAGACAGAAATATTATAGGTAGTCAGACAGGGTCGGGCCCTCAAGGACAATATGGAAGACAAGGTGACTTTGCAACTTGGAAGAGACAGACACTACCCTTTGAGCCACACCTCAAGACAAAAGAGGAAACAAATACAACTACATAGTTCCCTAGGGATGGGCACCAGGGATTGATATTCAAACAAATAGGTACCCATCACCTTGAAAGAGCCCAAAGAATCACTAACCCAATCCCCAACAGGAAGGGACCCTGTCCTGTATTCATGCCTGCTTGCTCCTTGACTTGCTTCCCCATTTGGTACTGGATTTAATCTATTTTACCTGAGCAATGGTGCTTGCAATCTTATTGGCTGGCCATAGTTTTGTCTCACCTCATGCCCACCTAAGCAAGTTCTAATGTTCACCACCTTAGACCTGCCTCACCACATGGTTTTCCTCTATAAAAGTCCCTGGAAGAGAGCTTCCTGGGGACAATCCACTCAGGTACTCCCTTTTATCCCTGTCTTGGACAGGAGCTTTCTTTCCCCCAATAAATATATTCTACTTATAACCTCTGTTTGTTCCTAAAATTCATTCTTTGGGTTTAGAGAACATGAATTCATCCCAGGTACCTCTCAGGTTGGGAGTTTCATTTTTCCCATGTATCATTTGGAGGTCATCCACCCAAGATCATTTCTCCCCTATATCAGAGTGAGCTGGGCATGGTGGTGAACCCCTGTAATATCAGCTACTCAGGATCCCAAGGAAGTTTGTACCCAACATGGAAACTTAGCAAGACCCTGTTTCAGAATCAAAAGGGCAGGGTATGTAGCTCATTGGTAGAGCATGTGCTCATGGCTTCAATTCTACAGTTGTCCTTTAAAAAAAATGACTTTGGACTCTGAACTATCTTTTTCATCATTTATTTATTTATTTATTTATTTATTTATTCGGTACAGGGTCTTGCTCAGATTCATAGTGATCCTCCTGTCTCAGGCTCCCCAGCACTGTAGACTCTGAACTACTCAAGTGGTCTCCAGAATGAGTCAATAGAGACATTAAAGACACAAAATAAAAGGAGCCCAATCTGTGGGTCTAAGAGATCATATTTCCCACTCCCCAGAGAAAAATATATACAATAAAAGAAGTTCTTCCACAGGTGACAACCCATGTTCTCCTTGACTTTCCTCTTCATGACTAGGTAAAAATCAAATGGCCAGGACACTACATTCATCAACATTTCAACTTAACAGGTTGTCCCTGCTGGTTTCTCTACACCTCAGGATGGGCAGGCCACCCACCTTTGCAAAAGGTGACTGGGGGAGCCGGGGAGATGGCTCAGTGGAATAAGTGCTTCCCTGGCAAGTGCAAGGGCCTGACTTCAATCCCTACTTCCCCTCCAATAAATAAATAAATAATATCTACAGGCCAAGGAGATGGCTCAGTGGAATAAGAGCCTCCCTGACAAGCACAAGGGCCTGAGTTCAATCCCCGGTTTGGCAAAAAAAAGAATAGAAATTGTTATTATTTCTTACAGTGACTGAAGCCGGGCATGCCTGTGATCCCAGACAAAAATAAAATAAAATGACTGAGAGCCTTATACCAAGAGCAATGGAGAGTGGAATTCCTAGACAACTCACCTTAAATCTTGTTTTGTGAGGTTGAAAGATTTTATTTCACCATATTTTGAAAAGTAAATGCAACACCTATGTTTTAGGCAGTACTGTAACACATGTGCCTTGAAAACTGACAAGAAACCACAAGAAGCAGAAGGAAGAATAATAGTTTTACAGCCTGGCTCCTGGTCAACAAAAATAAATGGTTAATTTGAATAAAAATGTAGCAGTTATTTTCTAATATCTTTTTATTTTCATAATAAATCATGGTGGGGCCGGGGAGATGGCTCAGTGGAATAAGTGCTTCCCTGGCAAGTGCAAGGGCCTGAGTTCAATCCCCGCTTCTGCCAAAAAAGAAAAAATAATAATAATATTAATAATAAATCATGAACATACTCTTACAAAAAATTTCATCAGTATCAAACTTCTTTTCCTTTTACAAGTATTTGTATACATAACAGTGAATAGTTACATAAATCAATCATTGTAAACATATTCTTTTTTTTTTTTTTTTTTGTCTTTTTGAGACAGGGTCTTAACCCATGAGCTTCTTTTCTCATTTCTAAAATGTATGCAGGGTGACAGGGACAGAGTTCTTCCAGGCTGTTCTCAAACTCACAACAATCCTCCTGCCTCAGTCTCTAGAGTGCTGGTGTGTGGTACCACATTGCATTTTAAGTCAATAATTTGTTTTGAAACATTTCTAAATAGTGTGCAGAACTTGTTTTAACAACTGTATGACGGGGCCCTGCCCATTAGCTCAGTTGTTTAAGTTCCTACTTAAGCAAAGCAGTCAGTGTCAGAATTCTGTGGTTTGCTCCCCAGATCTTTAGGCCTTACCAGACCTGCCCTTAAGGAATTCTGAGAGGACAAAAAAAAAAAAGAAATCCTTCTAAACAATTGCATAACATTCAATAGTGGACAACATATAATTTTTTGTTAGCACAGGGTCTTGCTGTGCAGTTCATACTCACAGTGATCCTCCCCTCTCAGCCTCGTCAATGCTGAGATTACAGGTGTGCATCACCATGCCCAGTTTCAGAGCCAGCATGGCATGTGGTACTGGTGAACCTTGCGAACTTGGAACCTTGCACTTCCCAGGAAGGTGCTTAGGTCAGCCTGAGAGCAGCCATGTTTATTAATAGACATTTAGGGTGCCGGGGAAATGGCTCAGTAGAATAAGGGCTTGCCTGGCAAGCTCAAGGGCCTGAGTTCAATCCCTGGTTCCGCCAAAAAAAAAGACATTTAGATTCCTTCCAATATTTAGCTTTTTCATTAAAAAACTACAATGAATGATGATCATTCTTTTACTAACATTTCTTATAAGTTTTATATTGTTTTGTTTTGAGTACTGAGAATCAAGCTCAGGATCTTACATTTACCAGGCAGGCGCTGTGCTGCTGAGATACATCTCCAGCTCCTAAGGTATTTTTAAAATAAAGTGGAAAATAAAAATAAAATAAAATAAAGACTATATACTGAGACAAGAAAACATTCTTTACTAATATATATGTGTGTGTGTGTGTGTGTGTGTGTGTGTGTGTGTGTAGTCTTGCCTGTTTTTTCCTTTAATTATATATAGGATAATAGTATCCCACTTCAGTAAATAGAGCATTACTTACAGTAAATAATACCTAAACTTCCATCAATAATAAATCACATACTTCTCAATACTGCATCAAATTCACAAAAACCAGTCTCATAGTGCAAGCTGATTTCAGATAGTTTCTTATTCCTTACTTCTTCTTTTTTTTTTTTTTTTTTTTTTTTTTTTGTCTTTTTGAGACAGGGTCTCACTATGCCGTTCAGGCTGGCCTTAAGCTCACTTTGTAGCTCAGGCTGGTCTCGAACTCACAACAATCCTCCTGCCTCAGCCTCCCAAGTGCTGGGATTACAGGCCTGTATCACCATGCCCGGCTTCTTATTCCTTACTTCTGTCTTCTTCATTCTCTATTCTTCCTTTCTCCACCTCCCTTCTTCCTTCTTTCTTCTGTTTTTTCTCTCCTCTCAGCTCTATCTCTCCTTTCATCCTCCTCAAACTCAGGACACCAGTTGCCATCTATGTGAGAAGCTACGATGCACAGTTACTTCCATCAAAGCCGAATGCATGTCTGTAACAATCCTGTGTATGGACAACCTCTAGGAGGTGTTGCTGATTTTCACAACCTGTTAGAAGACTAAAAGACCTGTTTTCACAAGAGCTTCTCTTTTTAGCAGTTATAGAATTACACTTGTCAAGCCGTTTGGTTTTCACTACAAGGGAAGACCCGCATTATATTTTTATTGCCTGAAAGAAAACCCCGCCATGCTTTTCATGTTATGTAGTCTATAAATAGGTTTTCTCATTCAGCAGAAAGGAAGCAGAAATATGATAAGTTTTACCTAAGGTATTAAAATTTCCTGTGGCTCAGGAAACAAACAGAACAATGACACCAAATCTCTCTTACATATTGCAGTCTGCCTTAGCAGTAATTCTTAATTTGGCAACCTAAGAAGAATATTGTAACAGAATCAAGGTCCAAAGGCATCAGAAGATATTTTTAGACGTCTGTGGGGTCATGATCTGTTCTTTTTAGGTGTGGATTTCATGTATTAGAATTCAGTAGCTAGTTTTCCAAACTTCATAACGCACTTAGGGCAAATAGCATAATGAAAAACAGCTGTGGGATCCCAACAGCTTTGTTACTACAAACAATACATTTAAAATTTAATTCCAATATTGTTTTCCAGAGTATTTCAGCAGGCTGGTTGCTATGTCCTGGATTGCCGTGGCAGCTAGCTGTAAAAAGCTTCTGTGCTTTGGCAGAGTGAGAGCCGTAAAGAACACTCTTATTCTCTGCCAATTAGCACAAGTGGCAGGTTAAATATCAGTCAAGTGCACCAATAGGTAATACTCTCAGTGTCTAAGAAACTTCTGCTGAACAAAATTGCCTATCCGGTTGAATTTAATATAAACGTACTAAAGAAAGAAAACTTTCAGGGACTGTGTAAATAGATTTCTTAGAAGACTGTAATCCTGCCTCAAGTCTCTGTTTAGTCTTATTTAAAAGTCTTTTGTTTTGTTTTGTTTTGTTTAAAAGTCTTAATTATGGGGTGGGGGTACACACCTATAATCCCAGAATTCAAGAAGCTGAGGCAAGAGGATTATTGGGAGTTTGAGGCCAGCCTGGGCTACAAATTGAGCTCAAAGGCAAGCCTGCATAACACCAACCTGTCTCAAAAGACAACAACAAAATTATATCACTCCAGCATTTTCATACTAACATTCAGAGTAACCTTTTTGTATTTTGAAGATTTTTTTAAAATGAAATCAGGGAGAGTCAGGGAGATAGCTGATTGGTACAAAGTTATGAGTTTGATTTCCAGTACCAAAAAAAAAAAAAGCAATGGGGTGGGGTGATGAGGTTGTATCTCAGCAGTAAAGGCAATGCCCACAACCAATAAAATAACATAGTCAGAAACAAGATGGAATGGGGCCGGGCAGGTAGCTCAGTAGAATAAGCACTTGCCTGGGAAGCACAAGGTCCTGAGTTCAATCACTGGTACCGCAAAACAGAAAAAAACAAGATGGAATTTTTATTTGCGAATGTACTCACAAAATTAGAATCTTTTGGGGCTGGTGAGATAGCTCAGTGGTCTAAAGCACCTGCTTAGAAAAGCTTACGCAAGCCTGGTGTGGTGGCGCAGGCCTGTAATCCCAGCACTCGGGAGGCTGAGGCAAGAGGATTGTTGTGAGTTTGAGACCAGCCTGAGCTACAAAGTGAGCTTAAGGCCACCCTGAACTGCATAGTGAGACCCTGTCTCAAAAAATAAAAAATAAAAAAAATAATAATTACAGTGAACATTTTCTTTTTGAGACAGGGTCTCACTATGCAGTTCAGGCTGGCCTTAAGCTCACTTTGTAGCTCAGGCTGGTCTCGAACTCACAACAATCCTCCTGCCTCAGCCTCCCGAGTGCTGGGATTACAAGCATGCGCCACCACACCCGGCTCTTCACTGTAATTCTTATTCTGAATAATCTAGGCAATTATTATATTTTACATCATTTGTCGCTTATAAGTGCCCTCTCAAATATAATATTGATTCTATGATGAAGTAGTATTCCAATATTCTTCAAAATTTTAAGCTGTGACTAAACTAAAAGCAAGTGGATTAAAGATACAAATATTTCAGGGCTGGCCTAAGAGCTCAGCAGATTAAAGTGTCTGCTTAGGCAGATGTAGGAACTGGGGTTCAATCCCCAGCATGCAGTGCCACCCACCCCTCAGGTACACTAAGACACTAGAAAAGGAATCCTTTTCCACTGTTGATAGGAGTGTAGACTGAAGCAACCACTGTTGATTAATATTGTTTTTCTTTTTCTTTTTTTGGTGGAACTGGGGATTGAACTCAGGCCCTTGCGCTTGCCAGGGAAGCACTTATTCCACTGAGCCATCTCCCTGGCCCAGCAACCACTGTTGAAATCAGTGTGGAGCATCCGCATAAAAGTGGTACTAGAGGTCCCGTTTGACCCAGCTATCCCCTTCCTTGGTATCTTCCCAAAAGAATTAAAAGTGTTATACTGCAGCGATACACTAGTACGCATGTTTGTAGAAGCAGTTTGTAATAGCTAAATCTTGGAAAAAAACCTGAATGCTCATCAACCAATGAGAGGATTAAAAAAATAAATATCATTTTTTATTTTTATTTATTTTTAGTCTTTTTGAGATAGGGTCTCACTATGCAGTTCAGGCTGGCCTTAAACTCACTTTGTAGCTCAGGCTGGTCTTGAACTCACGGCAATCCTCCTGCCTCAGCTTCCCGAGTGCTAGGATTACAGGCATGTGCCACCACATTTGGATATCATTTTTTAATACAGAAGTATACTACTTAGTCGTAGGGAATGATAAACTTGAGACATTCATAGCTAAATGGATGGACCTTGAGAACACATGCTTAAGTGAAATAAATTAGACACACATGTGTAAATCTTGCATTGTCGTTCTGTGTGAGAAACTGAAGGTACACATAAAAACCAAAATGTATAATACATATTGTGAAATAGGAAGAAAAATTTTAAAAGCAAACAAGAATGAGGGAGGATGAGAAAAAATGGATAAGATCGAAACAAAGCTTGGTAAGTAAGATGGGGAAAAGGTACTGAAGGGAAGGGAGGAGAATGGGGGAAAAAGAAAAGTAAGATACACCATGCAAAGAAACAAGTTTCCTATAATAAATCTGATCATTATGTATATTTTGGTTGCATCAGGGTTTCGAGGTAAATCCTGAGGGGATTTGACTGAACTTTTTCAGTACAAAACTTATATTTCTTATTATATAGGTCTCACTTTATCTTGGTCTTAACCATCCAGCAGAAAAGTATAAAAAAAGAGGCATAAAAAGTAAAGCCCTATTAATATGCTGAACTGTAAAAGGCTCAAGTCAACAACTTCTGACATGCCAGGCCTACGGATAACTTGCTACTATTATGGGCTACTGGACTACATTGGATTATTTTGCAGAATTCACACACCTACAATATTTAAATGGCAATAGATTACCCATCTCTGACAAAACTAAACAAAAAAAGGGGGTACAAATGAAGTACCATTTTGTATCTGTATGTACAAAATAGGATACGTATACAGTTACTTTCTCTTAATTCAACGAGAAGAGAGATTTGTACTAATAGTGTTTGGACAGGATATTATGCCTGCATCTTGTACTATGAATAACCACTATGAAGACAACAATATGCAATGTATTTATTATTGAAACTGCCCTACAAATCGGTTTTAAACTGTCTCATTGTTACTTGTTTCTCAATAAAATTAATAAAAAATAAAAAATTTAAGTTGTGTATTTCAAATAATTTTCTTTCCTTTTCTTTTTGTGCAGAACTGGGAATTGAACTCAGGTCCTTGCGCTTGCCAGGGAAGCACTTATTCTACTGAGCCATCTCCATGGCCCTTGATGATATTTTCACTTAAAAATAAAAAAACTAGCATTAGCTGTTGATGTGATGTGGTAACACAGACAATGTGGATCTGATTTCTTTTATTTATTTATTTATTTTATTTTATTGAAGTACAAATATCAATGAGACAGTTTTAAGACACCTTAACAGGATGGGTTCAATAAATTAATACATTGCAAACTGTTTTCATAATATTTTGGTATCATAGGAGGTGCATACATGATATTATACTTACAGACATTATTATACCGTATGTCTCTTATCAGTAAATTAAGACAGTGTAGCTGTTTACTTATCTTATTTTTTATACCTGAATTATATCAAAAATTCAATAATTAATACTTTCTACCTTGTTATTTTCCTAGTGGTTGTCCATAGTATTAGAAGCCGACATAATATCCTGTCCAACCACCATTAGTGCAAATCTTGCCTCTCATAGAATTATGTAGAAGCATGGTGTATCTATCCCAACTGTACTGTCCATACACACACATCATGATTCTTAATTTCTATACCCCTTCCTTTGTCTACAACTGTCAAAGATGGGCACTCCATTGTCATTCAACCAATTTAGGTGCCTAAACTCAACAACACAACCCAACACAGTCCAGCATTCCACAATAATAGTCAGTTATCTGAAGAAGTTGTCTACCATAGCCATTTACAGCTCAGTTTATTATTATAGCCCCACGTGGATCTGATTTCTTTGGGTCCTATTCAGTGTGATATAGAGTGGGATCTTGTGAGACAGAATATCCCATCTTCTTTTTTTTTTTTTTTTTGGTATCAGGAATTGAACTCAAGCCTCAGGCTTGCCAGGCTAGTGCTGCTGCGTGACTGAACTGTATCCCTGGCCCTAGGGCCTTAATGCAGAGCTATATCCCTAATCTTTTTTTATGTATTTATTTTTGAGAGAGTCCCATTAAGTTAATAAGTTGCCTGGGATAGGCCTGAACTTGCACTTGTCATGCCTTGGGCCCTCACAGTGCTGAGATCACAGGTGCGTGACAGCACACCTGGCTATTTCTCGTTTTCTGTGATTAAGTTTTGTCAAACATTTACCACCAATCTCTTGCGATATTCCATTTAATACACAAGAAATTCAAGGCATAGAGATGTTAAATAACTTATCCAAGCACACTAAACATTTAGTAAGAGAGCCGGGCGTGGTGGTGCAGGCCTGTAATCCCAGCACTTGGGAGGCTGAGGCAGGAGGATTGTTGTGAGTTTAAGACCAGCCTGAGCTACGAAGCGAGCTCAAGGCCAGCCTGAACGGCATAGTGAGACCCTGTCTTAAAAAGAGAAAATAAAAATAAAAATAAACATTTAGTAACAAAGCAGAATTCTGAAAATTTTAGTATATTATTCAACCTACTAAACAATCTTAAAATGCTAGTGGACTGTCCCCCTGGGTATTGTCTTTGATATAAATAAACTCTTAACTGCTAAGTGGTTAAACAGGATGCTAGGGCTGGGGAGATAGCTCAGTGGCATAAGCACTTGCCTGGCAAGTGCAAGGTCATGAGTTTGACCCACAGGACAAAAAAAAAAATAAGAGTGCAGGCCCCGCCTGTGAGTGAGACCACCTGGGCCACAGGATCCTGAAGAAATCCAGAGCACAGGCCCAGCATGTGAGTGAGACAGCGGGGGGCCGCCAGACCCTGAATAGTTCCAGAGCCCAAGCCCAGCTTGGAACCCTTCAGCAGAACTCCCTGCAAAGAGACTAGAGGCAAGACCCATGCAGCTGATTCAGGAGCAGAATGTCTTGCCAGAGTGACACAAATGGTTCACATGCAAGGCTACAGCAGGAAGAAGTGGAGCACAGCAGCCAGACCCAAGCCACACCCACCTGGAGGAGTCTGAACTTCACAGATCTGGACATGGTACTAAGGTAATAACTCTATCTAAGATCTACAACAAAGGTCAAAAGTCAGTGGTATACAAAATGACAAAGAGAAGGAACAAAAAGCAGCCTCAGGCCCCAAGTCCACACAGTACAAATGCAGAAGACACTAGCATAGAGGAAATTGGAAATCACATGCCTGAAATCTCTGAAATAATAGCATTGGAAGTAAAGAAACAACTGCAGAAAGGTATAGAAGAAGTCAGATCAAAAATAATTTCATAAGCCGGGCA
>PVKA01042280.1:0-17499 GCA_004027165.1 Ctenomys sociabilis
CCATAAATACCATTTGGTTCCTTTGTTTTTTGTGATATGAAACTCAGGTAAAATTTCTTCCTGCCTCTTCCTTGTTTAGTCCTGCTGAATTGGCTGAAATAGGATTTCATGCTGTCAATCATGACAGAGAACATCACCAGAGTCTGAGGTTACAGAACAGTGTTTACAGTAGTGGCAATACTTGGGGTTCCTCTCCAACTGGTCGTTGAGTTCCAGAGGTCTGATAGTGGAGCTAGACTCCTTGAAGTGTTATTGACCTCGCTGACTCCTATGGTCAGAATTACCAAGCCAAATATCAGGCTTGAAGGCTGCATATCACCAATACAGAGATCCTGTCGTAGATGCAGACAGAAGCCCAGCATTAGGCAATCAGGAGCCAGAACATGATCACAAGAGCCACAAATAGGAAGAGGCGTGACAGGAACTGCTCATCTGCATACTGGGGTGTCCCAGGGACAGCTAGAGAGAGAGAAGGGAGAACATGTCATAAGGCTGCAGTTATAAAAAGTTGAGAGTAGTAAACTTCATTTCTAAATGTGTATACTAAAAATATTTCCAAAACTCAAATGACATGAGGCAAAACAAAAACATGTGGGACAATGTAACAACAAATTTATCCTGAAAGGGTTTGGCCAGCATATGCAGAAATCAGTTGATTAGTAGGAAACAGTAAAATAAAAGCTAGTGCTGGTTATGTATCTTCTCTGTGCCGTTTTGTATTTATTATTAATTGGTAGATATTCTAATTTTGAGTATGTAGCTGTATGTATGTGATCTGCTGAGGTGCCCAGGGTCCATAGGCAGTGACAGAGATGCACAGGGTCCTCTGTTGTCTCTCCTTACAATGTCCCCAGAGAGCCCCATGCCTTTCTTTTCTAGGAGAAAATGAAGGCCTAGACATCTCATAGCAAGGAAGTGGCAGAACAAAGTCTCCACTAGTTTCTGCATTGAGAAAAGTTACCGTTTACAGCTTCCTGTCCTAAGTTTGAGGGAAAGAGTTAGAATCTACATCCAGGATAAACTGTACCAAACCCTACAAAGGAAAACTGTGATTGTTAGAAGAGAGAAAAAAAGAAAGACCCAGAGTCTAGCCTGGCTGTGGGACCAAATGGGGGCCAGGTTAGAAGGAAGCAAGCCACCAGGTAGCAGGGATCTATCCTTCTTTAGGTGGGGTGCATCCTGCCTTTTGTTGTCCCCTCTGAGAAAGCAACATGTGAATATAGGAGAAATTTTTCAGGTAGATCATGTGAGAGGGTGCTCACAGCACTTGGTGTTATACTGCAGTCCCTGCTGATGAATTCATGCAATCAATAAAGTATTAATCATTGCCTATGACATGCCAAGGGCCAGGGTGGGGTACAGAACAAATGACATGACCTCTAATCAGGTCAACCATCTCTACTGCACAAACTTCTGACCAGACTCACAACATATCCTGATCACTTCTATAACTCATACCAAACCCAGTGCATGTAAGGCTCCAATGAGTGCAAGCAAAGTTCAACTGATCAGGGTGTCTCCATAGGTCTATAATACAGACTCTGGCACCGGGTGAGAGTATGGTAGGAGTCCAGGGCACGTAATTTGTTGCCATGCTCTACTTTGAATATAGCTTGCACTATCAAGCAGCTGGAGAGAGAGAGAGAAAGATGTTGCCACAAATGGCAGACATATGCAGGGCTCCCAAGTGGCTGAGCCTTGGGATCAGCCCATATTGTTTCCTAATGGAAGCTCAACAAATACCAGAGAATGGAGAGGCCCTGATCCTGTGTGCCTTGCTATCCCAAAATGGTCAAACTGGGGAGTAGTGTACAGGCATAGAACTAGGCTTTTCCTCAGCCAGTATCATTTATAGTTTTTTTTTTTTTAATGCATATGGAACATCTCTGATAAACTACTAAACATTCTCTAAACAGAGCCAAGTGTACTTGTGTCCACAGGATAGCTGTGATGAGTTCTTCAGTATGGAATGGAAAACATCCAGCATGTGCCTAAGACTATTTAAGTGCTCAATTATCATTGGCAGGAGCACCAGTAAGCTGAGGGAAATTTAAGACATTTCAGCTGGGTGTGGTGGTGCATGACTGTAATCCTCACACTTCGGAGGCAGAGACAGGAATTGAAGGCCAGCCTGGACTATATAGTGAGTTTAAGGCCAGTCTGAACTGCATAGTGAGACCCTGTCTCAAAAAATACAAACAGGGCCAGCCAAACAACTCAGCAGGTTAAAATGCATACAAGCAGGCGCAGGGGCGTAGAGTTTGATCCCCAAGCCTGCTGTGCCAGCCCTGCCCCCGGCCGCTGAGATAGCAACTGAGACTGGGCATGGCACGTAGGCCTGTAATCCGAGCTCTTGGGAGGCTGTAAACAGGTGGATCACTTCAAGTCTGATCTAATAGTGAGACCCGGGATCTAATAGACCCAGAACACTCTGTAGACCCTTCCCTAAAATACAAACAAAAGACATTTTGAAAAGGTTGATTATACATGTAATAACAATTATCTATAACATATACTGCTGAATTCTAGAAATTTTTAAGCAAGATTGTTTAAGTATCTTTCTGATTTCTCAAGGAAATAGGACTTACCCGGAGGAGGCCGCCCATCATTTATGTTAAATGCTGTGGCAAATATGCCAAAGGGAAATGCCCCAATTCCAAAAGACATCTGGAAGCCACCATCTCCAAATCCAAATCCTTGAAATCCCTGTGTGAAGGAAATATAAATTGGGGGAAAAATAAGCAAGTCTTTCCCATACTTCAACATTTTATGTGTGTGTGTATTCACTCTACCACAGAGCTATCTTCTCAACCCTTTTTAGGCTTCCTTAGTAGCACATGCTGGGCTTAATTTTGATATCCTCCTGCATCAGGCCTCTAAGTATGTAAGATAACAGGAGTGCCACCACACTCAGTTTAATATGTTACATCTTACAAGTCATACTGCATATGGTACCTGCCTTGCCTTCTATCCTCCCCCACCTGTTTCCAAGATCTAGGATTCAGCTTTTCCTCCCACCTAGGCCACGTAGCGAGGACTTAGATGGACTCTCTACCTTTCAAGCTATAGAGCTATGTAAGAAAGGGTTTTAAGGCTTGAGGTTTTACTCTTATATTAGCCAGTAAAGTTTCCTAGATGGTTTATAACACATAGTTGATGCCTACTCCCACCCATGCCCTGTTATAAGCGTCAAAATAAATCATACATTATTCACAATAGCAAAAGGTGGAACTGTAACTGGCCAACAATGAAAGTCATGATCATAATCTTGATAACATGTTCTCCAAAGACCATCATGCTGACTTAATGTAACAAATCAGAAAATTCTTGTGATCAAGTTACCAGACAAAACTATTTGAACTCCCTCATCCCAAATCTATGGCAACTGAAGCCAGGTAGGCTAAGGTAGGATTACTTAAGTTTGAGACCAGCCTGAACTACACAGCAGGACCCTGTCTTAAAAAAACCACACAACTAACCAACCAACCAATAAAACCCCTAAAAAACTTGAACAAGCCAGGGATATAGCTCAGCAACATGGCACTTGCATGGCAAGTGCAAGGTCTCCTGAGTTCAATTCCTGGTATGAATGGAAAAAAACAAAACAAAACAAAACAAAACCCTCCAAACAATCAAAACCAAAACCAAAACAAACAAAAAACACAAGGCTGTGATAACATATAAGCGTGCAGACAAGATATGAGTTAAGTCTTTTTATTCTTTTGGTAATCTCTTCCAGGGTTAACTACTTCCACTGTAGGTATGTGGAAAAGATATGGATAAACATTTTTGAACTTTTTCACTGTTATTACACAGAATTTTATTTTATTTTTTAAGACAGTCTTGGTATGCAGTTCAGACTGGCCTTGAACTCACTAAGTAATCCAGGCAGGCCTCAAACTCATTGCAATCTTTTTGCCTCAGCTTCCTGAGTGGTGGGATTATAGGCATAGGCCATCACACCCAGCTTTGTTACATGGCTTAAAAAATGTAAAACACTATAATTTTTTATTACAAAAGTAACATGCCTGTTATAAGAAATTCACATAAGAATAAGAAAGCCAGAAGTTTCCCTATTCTTTTTTTTTTTTTGTGGAACCGGGGATTGAACTCAGGCCCTTAGCACTTGCCAGGGAAGCACTTATTCCACTGAGCCATCTCCCTGGCCCCTCCCTATTCTTTTGATCTCAAAAATCACAACTCCTGAATAATCACTGTTAGCAGTTTGGTGTATCATTCTCATGTGTTTTATTTTTTTGAGCCTGGGTCTGGGTTTCACTGTGTAGTTCAGGCTGGCCTTAAACTCACAGCGATCCTCCTGCCTCAGTCTCCTGATTATACATATGGGTCACCATGCACGGCTCATCCTTAGTTTTCTTCCTGCCTAGGTTTCACCACATCATTTTCACATAAAAAGAATCAGTAAGAACAATGATATTATGAATAAGAAATTCCATGTTACTAAGTACAAACTCTGGGGCTTGACATAGTGCTAACTAACCACTTGGCTAAGGAAACCACATTGAATTCTTGAAATATCATCATCTGTATATTATACATAACCAAACTCAAGCCTGGAGGGGTGAAATACCTTGAACAAAGTATAATGTTTCTTCTTCTTTTTTTCGAGGTTGAGGATAAAACTTTATTGGATAGAAAAGCTTCTGTCAGAGAGGGACAGAAGGGGGACCTGAGCGGGTTGCCCTAATGTTTCAAACTAAAACTAGGTCAAGCAGGCAAGTGGCACATGCCTATAATCTCACTATGCTGGGCAGCTGAGGCAGGAAGACTGCAAGTTTGAGGACAAATTGGACACTTAGCTATTTAGCAAGATTCTGTGTCAGGGGAAATAATTTTTTTTTTTTTTTTTTTTTTTTTTTTTTTTAACAAAGGGGAAGGGATGTAACTTAGTGTGAAGGCCCTGGGTTTTCTATCCCTAGTACTACTGAAAAATAAGCAGGTCATTCATGCTTATCTAAAAATGAGCTGGACATTCATGCGCTTTTTGTTTTTTGAGAAAGAATCTCATTTTGTTGTTCAGGCTGGCCTGAGCAATCCTCTTCCCTCAGCCTCCAGAGTATTAGAATTACAGGTATGTGCTACCATCTCTGGCTCTATGCTTTTATTGTTATGCATATCTTGTAAAGTTTTTTTTCTTCTTCTACATCCCTGAGAGGGATGTTATTTGTTATTTTGTTATTTTAGGGCAAATAATAAATGAAATAATAAAAACAAGAAAAAATATCAAGCCAACTGTTCTCTACAAAGAGCTAACATTGATGAATCTTTTATAAGTGCCCACTCCTTGTCCCATACTGAGCAGCCTAGCACCTGGCTCTAAACTCTGTGTTCCCACACCACTTACAACACCTAGAGATGATTTAGTACAAAGGGAAACCTACAGGGAAGAAAAAGTCTCCATGTTATTGATGCAGAAATGACTCCCACTCAGATCCAGCATGGTTGAGTCTGAAGGCTCTTGGGACTGAAGCTTCCTTACAGGGGAAGACGCAATTGTTTCATCAGGAACCAGAGTTTTATTCAGTTCCATCCTAAGGACTGACTTTCCTGCTTCCTTTCTAGCAACATCGAAATAATCCCACAAGTCCTCATATTTGGTGGATTTATGTTTCTGGAGCAGAGTATGCAAAAAGCCATCACTAGTGGCTGTGGAGACTTATGAAAACTAGAGGTGTTGTCCTATAGTCATTAAGACCAGGGCTTCTGGCTCCTGAGGGCCACAGACTGCTGTAAAGTGATAGTGCTCCGAGCAAAACTAGCACTTGGCAAATACAAATATTGTAGCTTGGTGGTCAAGAGTAAGACTTCAATATTAGCAGATCTGTATTTCTATGGAACCCGTACACTTTACCTAATGGGGTTGAGTTTCCTTTTCTATTAAATGAGTTCATGTGAAATCATTTGTATAAGGCTCCTAAAAGAGTTCTTTACATATAATAACCATTCCACAAATGTCCAACACTAATATTAAGGGCAATTTGGAGAAGAGAACCTTAATTTCTATTAAGATCCCTGATTTAGGATGGGGAGATGGCTAAGTGGCATAAGTGATTGCATGGCAAGCACAAGGTCCCAAGTTTGATCCTCAGTACCCCATGCCAAAACAGCCCCAGAACCCCAGGTGCTGTGCCAATCATGGAACCAGGTGTGGTGGTACACTCCTGTAAACCCAGACCTGGGGAGACTGAGACAGGAGGATCATTATGAGTCTGAGTTGCATAGTGAGACCCTGTATCAACCAAACAAAACAAAAAATAATTTTTTTAAAATCCCTGATTTAATAATCCCATGGTGAGGAATTCTCAGGAAGAAACATAATTCAAATAAGGGGCCAGCGAATAGCTCAGTGGGACTAAGTACCTGCTTAGGAAAGCACAGGGACTGGGTGGGGTTTCATCCTCGGTACCACATACATTCCGTGTCAACCCTGCCCCTGGGCTGTCAACCCTACCCCTGGGCACACTGAGCACTGAATGTGGGCAGGTGTGTTGGCTCACGCCTGTAATCCCAGTGCTGGGGAGGCTGAAAACAGTTGGATCACTAACTACGAGTCCGAGATGCATAGTGAGACCATGCACAAAATACATTTTTTAAAATATCAAATAAGAAAAGAATGTATGCAAAGACTGTCACTATAGTATTATTTAAGGAGCAAAATAAGAAAGCAACTAGAAGTCCTTCAGATAGGTATAATGGGTCACCTTCCAATAATCAGGAGGTTGAGGCAGGATGATAGCTTCAAGGCCAACCTGACTATAGTTTCAATTAGCAATGATTGTGCCTCAGATAAACCTCACTGACTATGATACTGCTACTATGTAAAGCTCAGCTTGGACTATCTAGTGAGCTTAGGACCAGCCTGAACTACATAGGGAGATCCTGTTTCAAAAATAAAGTCCTGGGGCCAGGGAGATGGCTCAGTGGAATAAGTGCTTCCCTGGCAAGCGCAAGGGCCTGAGTTCAATCCCTGGTTCCACCAAAAAAAAAAAAAAAAAAAAAAGTCCTTCAGTGAGGAAAATATAAATTGTAATGCATATAATTCAATGAAATAAATGGCATCCTTTAAAAATAATAAAAAGGATACTTCAGAGTACCACTGAAAATACTGCCAAAGTTAAAAGCAGCAAATAGGAGGAGGGGAGGGCTAGGAATGTAGCTCCTCAGCAGTAAAAGTGCCTGCCTGGCAAGTGCAAAGTCCAGAGTTCAATCCCTGGTACTGTAAATCGAAAGAAAGAAAGGAAAAGAAAAGAAAGAGAGAGATAGAGATAGATAGAGAGAGAAGGAAAGCAAATAGGAGGATGGCTATATAAAAACAGGAATACACACGGCCTATAATCCACGTAGTCTGGGGAGCTGAGGCAAGATAATCACAAGTTCAAACCCAACCCAGACAACTTTACATAAAATTAAGCAAGACCTTATCTTCAAATAAAAAAGAGGCTGGGGACATAACTTTGATACCACCAAAATAAAACAAAAAACCCCAAAAACTTTAAGAACAAATATATGACATGTAGATAGAAAGAACGAAGAGAAATAAGAATATACTTTGTTCTGGGATTCAAATAGTTGAGGTAAATATTTTAGAATTGCTTCAGTATTTTAACAAGAAATTACTGATTGTGTGTGTGTGTGTGTGTGTGTGTGTGTGTGTGTGACAGGGCCTTGCCATATAGTGCTGGCTTGTCTTACATTTACTTTTTGTGTGTGTGTGGTTCTTTTTTTTTTTGGCAGGATGGGTCTTGCAGTGAAACAGGGTTTCACTTTGCAATTCAGGCTGCCCCTTTTTCTTTTTTTTGGTAGAACCAGGGATTGAACTCAGGCCCTTGCACTTCCCAGGGAAGTACTTATTCCATCTCCGTGGCCCAGAACTCATGGCAATCCTTATCTTAGCCTAAAGAGCTGGAAATATAGGTGTTCATGTGGTATTGTGAATTAAACTCCAGGGCCTTTCTACTAAACTATATTCCTTATAGCTTTTTTTTTTTTTTTAATTTTGAGATAGGTCTTATTAAGTGGCTAAATTAATCCAGGTTGTGCTCAAATTTGTGATACCGCTAAGGTTCCCAGAATGCTGAATTACAGTTGTACACTACCATGCCAGCTAAAAACTGTTGGTTTGTTTTGAGACAGTCTCATTATAGTTTAGGCTGGCCTGTAACTTGCAATCTTTCTTTCTCAGCTTCCCAAGCATTAAGATAACTGGTTTTTGATTTACTTTTTTTTTTTTTTGGAGGAACCAGGGATTGAACTCAGGCCCTTGTGCTTGCCAGGGAAGCACTTAATTCACTGAGCCATCTCCCTGGCCCTTGATAACTGGTTTTTAAAGATTAATGTCTAACTTAAATATGAAGTTTTGGGCCAATAATTGTGAGAATTTGTCCTAATAAAAGAATTATGAATCTGCTCAAAACTTTTAAGTTCAACAAAATATTTTTAAAACACAAAAGACGTGTAATCCCCATTGTTGGGAGGCTGAAGCAGGAGAACACAGATAAAGGCCAGCCTGGAACACATATAAAGACCCTGTCTCAAAGAAACAAAACAAATACAAAGGACTGGGTGTGGTAGAACATGCTTATCATTCCAGCACTCTGGAAGGTGAGGCAGATCACTGAAATTCAAGGCCAGCCTGAACGTCAACGAACCCCTATCTCAAAAAAAAAAAAAAAAAAGGAAAGGAAAGGAAACAGCTAAATGTCTAAACAAAGAAGTAAATAAATGACGCTTCAAAAAAAATTTTTTTTTTGTATCAGAAATTGAACACAGGACCTTGCACCTGCCAGGCAGGTGCTGTGCCACTGAGCTATATACCCAGCCCTAGAAGTAAATAAAGTCCACAAAACTGAACACTGAACAGCAATTAAATAAAATATTACTGACAAAAGATGTTCAATAAAGTCTCAAACTATGTTGAAATTCTCTACTTTCAGAGTATAAATCCCAAGAGGCAAAAATTTTTACTTTGTTCACTGATAAATCAAGACTGCCTAAAATAATGCTTAGTACACAGAAGAGGCTATTTGTAGAATAAGTGAAATATTAAGTTATAAAATAGGAGGCATATATTAAAGAAAAATTATATAAACACACATCAACATATAAATCAATAAAATCAGTACGCATATAAGATATAAAGATAGGTATGAACCAAACATTTTTTTTTATTTTTTAAAGTAAAAAGAAAGAAAAAAGAAAAAAAACCCCAGAAAAATGGAAGAGAAAATAGATCAAAGTGGTTCCAGTGGTAATTTCTGATCAGTGTTCATATAAATGATTCCATTTTCCACTTTTCTTTTCTGTATTTTGCAAGTATTTATTTCTAAAATCAAAGAAAAAAATGGCTACAAATTCCCTATGATGAATGTGATCACTAAGTATATCTAAATGTACCAATAAACTTAATTTAAAAAAGGAAAGGGGGCCAAGGGAGATGGCTCAGTGGAATAAGTGCTTCCCTGGCAAGTGCAAGGGCCTGAGTTCAATCCCTGGTTCCGCCAAAACAAACAAACCAACAGTGTACTAATAAATAAATAAATAAATAAAAATAAAAAAGGAGAGAAATGATAGGCTTAACAAGGAAACTTCTAAAGCCATAGATGCATTTCTAGAAGCTTCTCCTAGAATGTTTCTCACCCCTCTATTCTCCGGCTCTGGTCTTTGGCCTTGAGGACGAGGAGGGGTCTTCTCTCTGAAAAGAAATGGTGTAGTCTTAGTACATTGCAAAATGTCTTAAGCTGTTCCTGTGCAAACTAGGTACTCTTTACTCTGAGGGTTAGGACTCCCTTTCCTGCCCATTATATAAAATTATGCTGAATTAAACCAAATACTAACTCATTCCACCTGTGACTGCTTTCCCCCACTGTGCAAAGAACCAGGGAGAAAAATCAGCTCATTAGGTTGTATGACAGGCTGTTTCTCACAGAACATTGGCCCAGACTGGTTATTAATGATGGCCAGTTGCTTTCCCTGTGCCTGGATGATACTGGGCTTATTGGACATAAGAAATCTCAAAGCTAAACTGAAATGGAGGAATGCCAGCTGAGGGGGTTGAAATCAGGGTTTCTCTTTGATCTGTCCCCTATTAACTTTAGCTTTCCTTCTCACTATACTCTTGGGCAAGCACTCTAAACTGTACTTTTTCCTCTGGGTCTCATCCCCTCTGATCACTCATCTCACAAATGCCAGACTTAAGGATTATTACGTATCAGACATTAGGCAGGATGCTATCCACAGTAAGACTGGTGACAGATCTTACTCTTGAGGTAATGATAGTTCCAAAAGGGAATATAAACAGTCACAAGGCAGTGTGAAAAATGCTTAATAAAGTGTAGTGGTGACTTTAGGGATGCTTATGAAAGATGGATTTAAATTAAGAGGAGGTAGGCAGCAGATGGTGGTTTCAGAAAGATGAGGGAGGGTAGAACAGGCAGAGCAGAGACCATATACAAAGGTAGATGACGATAAAAAGGCAAGTCCATTTAATAAAATGACTTTTTTTTTTAAAACAAAGTCTCGCTATGTAGTTCAGGCTAGCTTTGAACTATGTAGCCCAGTCTGGCCTTGAGCTTGTAGTGATCCTCCTGCCTCAGCCTCCCAAATGCTGGAATTACAGGTGTGGACTGCTATGCCCAGCAAAAAAGTCCACTCTTTCTCAGATACAGAGCATACTGGGGTGGAGAGGGAGAAGGTAAGAGATATTTTTGGAGATTAGGGTGCCAGACTAATGAACAGCTCTCAGTTTATGTCCCTATAAAATGCTAGATCTACCAACATCTTCACTTCTAGAAATTCCAAAACCACCCAGTCCACAAAGTTACCCAGTCTCCTTGCTCCCTGGTTCATTCATACTTTATATATCACCATTGCAGCAGCCTCACTCCTTGGACACTCCTGCTATGCAGCCTGCTCCCCAGGATGTAAAAAGTGCTCTTTCACAGCACTCTACACACATGTGATTATAATGTCTTGTATACTGCCGGTTCCCCAGGACCAGCACACAGCCTATCTGCTGGAAGATGACACACAGTGGGTAGGTACTCTGTTAACAGTCCAGCAAGTGGAAACCTGAGATCCCCTCCTCTGCCTACCTGACTCTTCCCAGGTGAGACCATTTGGACAAAACTGCCTCAGAACTGAGTAATCAACAAGCACCGAGTAAAAGGTGGGATCAGGAAGTGGTGAAAGGAAGTGAATTAGTATCTGAGGGGAAAGGTGTGTATGATATGCATCCCAAGTCCTCACCTGGGGTCCTGCTGCCCAGTGCTGCCCCTGCCATACAGTGGGATCACCTTGTCTCTGCTGATGCCAGCTTTGCAAACTGGACACACCTGTCTGTTAGGTCTGGTCTCCAACCACTATAAGCAGGAAAGAAAAATACAGAAATGGTCAATGATCCACCAGAGTAATGGTCAGTTAGAAGCAGAAAAAGGATATGGGACAGAGACCTCCAAGTGGAAAACATCAGCATAAGCAAAGAATATCTCAAGAAACCTGATTCCAATTCCCGCTCCTAGCATTCAATAAATATTTACTAGTGGTGAAATCAAAACTGGCTTCAAATACTAAAAATTTCATTGTTTTTTATTACAATTGTGTAGCAATTTCTGGGTTTCGCCTTTTTGTGTATGGTGCTAGAGACCAAACCGAGAGCCTTGAAAGCTGGGCTCCAACACCGAGCCACATCCCCCGCCTAATACTATTACACCTAAACTGGCCGTGTGTGTGTGTGCTAGAGAGAAAACCCAGGGTGTGCATGTATTGTACCACTGAGCTATCTCCCCAACCCCTCAACACTTATTTTAGAACATAAATTGCACCTTTAGACCCAATACCATGAGATTTATTACAGAACTGTGACTTTAGGGCTCCAGAGATATAGAGCCAATAACATTTAATGATTTATACCCTACTTTCTCAGTATCACCAAAATCCACATTATATGATTTTCCTAAGAAGCTCACAACCAACATGCTCTACCAGACTCCACTAGGGTCAGACTTCTCATCTCCCCCTTCTTTCTCCCATCCAGATGCTGAGGCTCTACATATCTGGAACTTGTTTTCTTCTCACATTCCTAAACCATATGGCCACTTATAAGTGTGGTACTCTACTGAAGACAATCATGGAAGTAGCAAAGAAGCAGTGAGATATTTTACACAGAACTGTGACTGCCAGGTCTAGTCCTATCTCACCACACAGGTGTTTAGGTCTTGTGAATGTAACTGTCTTTCATAATAAAGCTGGGAAAACAGATTTTCCTTCCTCAGAAAAGCTCTGTCCCATCATCATTTTCAAAATGTTTAAGAATAGGAGTACTGTTGTGAGGAGGTATTTCTCAAAAATAAAGAGGACCTAATATTTTTTTTTTTTTTTTTTTTTGAGACAGGGTCTCACTGTGCAGTTCAGGCTGGCCTTAAGCTCACTTTGTAGCTCAGGCTGGTCTCGAACTCACAGCAATCCTCCTGCCTCAGCCTCCCTAGTGCTGGGATTACAGGCATGCGCCACCACGCCCGGCAAGAGGACCTAATATTTCATCAAATGAGATCTGACTTAAGACGAAGAATTGAGATCCAGTGAGATGGTTACCTGCCAAGGCCACTGTGGCCACCAGTGGCAGGACCATCTTGGATACTAAAGACCCCTTATTTCACTAAGTATCTGTTAGTAGGTAGGTATATTAAAGGGGTTGGGGTAAGCAAGCAAATGAGTCCAGAAACAGGAGAGATTGCAGCTTCTGACAGCAGTCTCCTGAGACTAGGGCTGTCTTGTGCAACCATAGCTGATGAAAGACAAAGTAAAATGGAATGCATCTTACCTGATGTAAACACGGCCAACTGCCAGTCCCCAGGGCAACCAGTCATCAAGAAGGGGAGAAGAAGAGAAAGGTTTTCATTAGCAGAAATACTTGATGAATAGGGTGGGAGCGCTAGAAAGGAAAAACCAGGGCATCACATTCTCACTGAGGTATTACTGGGATCAGAAATGAGACATCATAGGAAAACCGAGACAGTGGCAACAAGACCCTAGTCTTCACCTTTAGGATCCTACTGCATACGCAGCCCCTAAGGCCAGACCATCTAGATAGCCTTCAGTCCATTACAGCCTCTGAAAAATTTCAAAAACTTATCTCCTGTAGAAAATTTCACATGAGGTGCATGTAAGCATACATATACATGCTTACTACATTACTGCCCAATTTCAGTGGGATCATAGCCTCCTCAGGCTCAAAAGGGATGTGTAGATTCCTAAGTAGCCTAGATCCAGTTGGACAGTCTTCAAGTTCTCCTCTCCCTTGATAGCTCTGCTAGCAGGTAGTAGGTTAAAAGTTCAGCCTACTCTAAAGACATTGCTAAGTAATGGTAAGAATGAACAAGCTACTTGACAGAAAGGGCAACTACAGTTTAGGGAGTTGCTGCCCAATGTCTCATTTTTCAAAGGAGGAAATCAAAACTTGGAAACAGGCAGCGACTTGCCCTAGAATTAAAGACAATCTCTAGACTTCTACATTACTGCTAATTTAACACCTAGCACTACATGAAAAAAGTGGCACTTATAGAAATGAAGGGAAATATTTGATTTTTATTATCTTTTCTCTCTTATTACCTAATTCACTGAAACATCTGCAGCACACCTACTATTCACTAGGATGGCAGAAAAATGCAGATATGGTTTTGGTCCCTCACGTATATGACTTCTTTAGTTGAGTAAACCATGGATTCAGGATAGCTCCTTTCCCAATTCTCAAATCACTTCAGTTTCACAAACCAGATATTCAATTGCTCTGAACAAAACAGATGCTTCACATCGTACTCCAAATGTCATTCTAACCTGAGTGGAGCATGGCAGCTTCCTTCACAGGCTCTAAGTGAGAAGCGGAAGTGAATGAATGACCCTCAGAAGAAAATTTAGGATTATAACAATGATGGGGATTCCTTCCATTTATTAAGCACCTACAGTGTGACAGGATGTGGCTGAGTACCTTTTCATTTATTAATGTCACTGGACGGCCACATTAACCTACCAAGGGGTATAATTATCTCCACTTTATAGATGAGAAAACTAAAGTACTTTATAGAGAAGCTAGCAGATTTGCCCAAAGACACACCACCTAGTCTGGAAGCATCTGTATCTTTGTAAAATCCATGTTCCTTCCAATGGTTCTCTGCCTCTGAATTCTTAACTCTGTCACTATTAACACTTGGTTTTATGATATTCTGAAGTATTTCCTATTTGATACAACATTACAAAGTTTTACAAAGAAGATTAGGGCATCTGAGAACAACAGCAAGAACAACAACATAATCTCTGCATAATTCTATTAATTACTAACAAGTTCATTTTTTATACTGGTATCGAGTTAAACTCCTCTAAACATTGCTTCAATGATCCTCGTTTCATACTGTTTTCCTATGTGAAATATTCATTAGCTCTATGTCTTCTCAGTCAAATCTGGGTTTGATAATCTGGCCCAAACCTCTACAACCAGTCTTCTTTTCAAACATGTCCAGCCTCCTATCTAGGGGGCTTGAGAGGTACAGAGTGGTATCAGGGTCTCAAGAGGAACCCCAAAGTATCTCTAGAAATCACCTGCCTTTGGATGTCATAGACTCCATTTTTCTTGCCATTCATATGCTTCTACTCTCAAGTTCCCTTTCTTTTTCAAGGTTTAGCCTGAACATTTCAAGAGAAAAAAAAGCAAAACTCAACAACATTCTTCTATATTCTTAGAGTCAACAGGGGCTTCTGTGGTCAAGGCTGAAGTGGACAAAAATCCTGCCCCTTCATTTTGATACACACACACACACACACACACACACACAAAATAGGGATAAGTATGGTCAGCATAGCATGTGCTGTATGTTATGTCTCTTCTAAGACTTTATTATATTTTGGGTCATTTATTACAAACAATACAGTAAAATGAGGCAGAGTGTGTATAAGCAGTTTGTCTAAGGTCCACTAGTAGGGAAGTAGGAGAGTCAAGATTGTGGGGAGGAAATACGGTTCCACAAGTCATTGGCATAACTAGTATGGTATACTGCCACTTCCTCTAGGTTCAGCATGTCATGTGGCAGGTACTAGTATCACTAAATGGTATTATCACTGCAGAAATGGGGAGAAGCAGCCCAGTGTGGAGACAGTATTTGTTCAAGATCACCCACTTATAAGCAGCACAGTTAGGATGGGAACCTAGGTCTTCTGCCCCTATGACCCGAGCATATTAGGACCCAAAGGGGGAGAGAGGCGGTTTAAAGCTGGCCAGGGCCATGGGCTTTCCAAACCTTGCAGCATTAATTCTGGGATGGCAGCAGTGATACTGACCAGAAGAGGTGGCCACACAGGCTGATGACGGCATCCTTGGCTGTATCCAGGCATATGTTGCACTCGAAGGTGCTGTCCTGGCCTCCGCTTTCACCACTGCCATTGCTGCTCCCACTGGGTCCCCCTGCACTGGAGTTCTCAGGGGATGCAGAGGCCGAGGGCCCCTTGCTTGCCATCCTTGGCTATCAGCAAATCTCTGGGTGAAGACTCTCTGCAGGGAAATCCTGAAAGGCAGAAAGCCCCCAATTGCCCACTTCTGTGGCCACTTCCCCTGGCTTTCATGCTAACACCCCCATCTTCTCTCAGTAACAGAAGCTGATACTAACTAAATTACTGAGCAGACTTTCCAGATATATGCTGAAAATAGTTGTGGGATGGATGTGGTTCAAAATGTATTTCACAAATACATCACAAAACTCCCTACCAGCCTCCAGATGGGTCTCCATGGGAGCTGTCATTATCTTTATTCTGTGATGTCCAACCATATGATAAATATATGCTCAATTAAATTTTTCAGACTGTCTTCTATCTTTGGACAGCCCCTAAATTGGCTAAGATGGAAATATGCTCAAGCTGGTGATTGATATATTTCAGAACATATTTCTATAATTATGAAAGGTTATGAAGATAGAGATGATGGTTTTCCACAACTGCAATCTGGAAAACTATCTATCATCTGAATTTATCAACATTTTAGCATTAAAATGAGAAAGCTACATGTGAAAAACCAGTATTATTATAAGTGGAAGAAAGGTATAAATATAATAAAGAAAATGTTATTTATCTTTATACCAAGTCACTTGGCACACTCATGTTACACTCTGGGCAACACTGACCTGGTTCATATCTCTTCAGCAAATTGCAGCCTGAGATACCTTGGCTAGTATGGAACTGAGAGTAGAACTCATGATACCCTGTTTGTATTTAAACCTCTGTACTACCACAGACCAAGCAAGCCACCAAGGCCTTTGAGCTCTAAACTACCTTTTAAGCTTTAAACTAAAATTTTAAGTTGCCTGGTCTCAGCTCAACTTGTGATCTTTCTGCTTTAGCCTGCCATGATATTGGCATTACAGGTGTGCACCATCATGCCCAGCTAGTACTAATCACTGTTGAGTACACTTCCAAGTCAAAGAAACTAGTTGGGAGAAGAAAATCAAGATTAAGACCAGAACAAAGGGTTACCCACAAATTTTAAGTGCACATTAAGAATCTGTCAAAAGGCTAATTTGGCCACCGTTATCTCAGAAATTCCAGGTATTGGTGCTGACTGTCTACCACAGTCAGAGAATTGCTGGCTTTATTCAAACCTCCAACTTGCTAGGAGGAGTCTAGCGCACTTCTGCTGGCCTTATTCTTCTTACCTGTAAAAACAGGCATTGGACTATGTGGTACCCCCAAGCTGCAACATTCTAGTATTTATAACTGAGTCACTACAATTCATCTCATCCTCTGCCTCCAAAACAAACAGCCTTTTGGTAAGTGTGACTTACCACTGGAGCACCAGAAGACCACCTTGATTTCAGCTTTCAAAATACAAAGAGATAAAGATCAAATATGCTGCAGCTTTCTCAGTCCAAGAAGCCTCCACTGAGTCTTCACACAGCAGACTCAGATCTCTGCACTCATGAGAAACTCTCACTAAGGTAGCAGCTCAGAGACTTCAGCAGGGAGAAAAGCCAATTCACTGCCACTTTTTCACACAGTTACATCATTTTACATGATGTCCCAAAAGGGTATGTAGCTGCCAACAGAACCAGGGCCTTGGTGGCCTCAGCTCTAAGAGGCCTGATCAGGAGCTTCCTCCTTTTCTCCATATATCTCTTCACCTAAGGATAAACTTGCTTCGCTAGACACTTTAGCTGAAGAATCATAAGTACATGACTCATATGTACCCTCCCCACCCATTTTATGGTGCTGGGGATTGAATTTAGGGCCTCATACATGATAGGCAAGCACTCTACTGCTGAGCTATACCCTTAGAATATATACTGGGGGGGTATAGCTAATATATATTCCCTTGCCAGGGAAGCACTTATTCCACTGAGCCATTTCCCCAACCCCTATATATTTGTTTCTATGTATAAATCATACATATAATATTATTTCTTTATTGTGTGTTTTGTTTTTCTTTTTTTTTTTTTTTTGGTACTG